>JAMQGT020001153.1:0-212318 GCA_024447675.2 Pterophyllum scalare | reverse complement strand
CGTATTGCTATTGGTGTGGCACATTCTGAGGAGCTTCCCTGCAAAAGATTAGATTTTTATGTGTTCTGTGTCCGTCTCCCTCCAGATTTTGATCCCCGTATCAGTTTTGCAAACTCGTTTAGGTTAAGCTGGTGCTTGATTTGGCCTTTAGCTGTTTGGTTTTATTCTGACACTGTTGTAATTCTTATCGGTCCTCTGCTGTTCAGCCTTGAACCAGCATTAAAAGTTCACACACAGACAAATCTGGCTGCAGACAGTGTGGGTGCAGAGAGAGATTCAGCTGGTGAAGCATGAACGTCAATAATAACATGTGTGATGCGGATGAATTGGACCCTGGAGGCCGCCACTCCTCCATCCTATCCAGCACATCTGTAAAAAAAAAAAGCTGCCTCTCTGCCCCACCCCCATCCATGTTACATCACTCCTAATCTGAGCCATTCATCTTCATTACAGCGCCACCCTCAGGCTCTACCGTGGCTTCAGGATGAAGACACCGTGTAGGAAGAGGCATTGGAGAGAAATGGTGGACTTCATGATGAAGGAGGGCCACGTTTTTCTTGCGTGCATGGAGCTGAAGCAGGGAGTCTAGTCTAAGAAGTATTTGTTCTGTGTCCCTCCACAAAAGTTACAATGCAATAACTTTGGACTGCAAGTGGCAGTTTTTTCACTTGCTCTATATATATCCAAGACTCTGCATCCATGCTATTTGTGAGTTTGAACATGCTCGCAACATTAATATGTTTAGCAGGTAAAATATCTCCCTATTCATGACCATCCTAGTCCTCGCCACTTTTGACATTTTAGCATTTGCTAATTAGCAGCAAGTACAAAGTACAGTCTATGCTTAACCTGCATCATCAGGGAGCCATAAATGTGTTTCACAAAAACATTTTTGTCCCAGTTCATCCAGCATATGTTGAGATCAAGCAGCATCCTGTGGGGATAAAAGCCATCGCAGAAGTGTAAAAAACCCCAAAAAAACTACACTTGAGGCTGACTCCAAAAGTGAGTCATCCCCAGACTCTCATGTTAAAATCTTCAACTTTACAGCAGAAATAACCATGTGTTCAAAAACAGCTTTGACCTCCATGTATAGTTTGCCCTTCATAACAGCTGTATGGGGGTAATTTCTTTAAATTCATACAAGCTGCCATAGCCTGTGGCTGTCTGCTATGCTTCACCTCCACTCATCTAGCCTTAACTGGGTTGGTTTTAATGCAGTTGTCTGACCACTACTTTGCCTTGCTGTGTGGGACATCCAGTTTTTGTGAGTGAAATTCTATAATTTTATTTGTCACAGGTCAGTCTGTGGATTCAGCATGCTAACAAAGCTTGCTAGAGATAACAGTTAATTTGGGACTGCACCCTCTAATTTAAAAAAGATCACATCTGACTCTAGAACAGCAACACGAACAAATCCATGAAGTCAAGGTGGAGGCTTGAAAATGTTATCAAACCAGCGGGTGACATTCTTTACAGCCAGTCTATCGAGGAGGGATCAACCAGCTGATCTCCATCAGATGTTATTAAAATGAATCCAGCGATCATTAGAATGGGTGCAGGTTAGGATGGCCGTGACTCGGGTGGTAGAGAAAGTTGCCCTCTAATCGTAGGGTTTATGGTTCTATCCCCTACAGGTGTTAAAGGGCTCTCCGGCAAGGCACTGAGCCCCAAATTGGTCCCCAAATATCTGTGATGCTGGGTGTGTGTGTGTGTGTGTGTGTGTGTGCTAAGATGCTGTACACATGATTATTTTTTTAGTCCTTATTTATGTTCTATATGTGACCACTAAACAAACTTCTTTCTTCTCTTTTGCCGTTAAGAGAAGACAGTTCAAACTTATTTTAGTGACTCAGGATTATTGAAATCCACTGGAATCATAATCATAGATGAAGAATAATTGCTATGTATCATGTCTCCTTTGAGCTGTAGTTTTATACTCAGTTTTGAGTCTTTCCTTTAGCTGTGTTCTTCTACTTTCCTTAACTGAGAGAATTTAGAAAAATAGTCGCACAGCTCCTTTCCATCACCTCAGATCACAGTTCGTGCTTCCTGAGCGTGCATTGTGATGAGTTTATGTATTTGCATGTAGGAGTATCTGTGTACTGCACATTCATGCATTTGAAAACACACGTGGGAGTCATTTGTGTGCATATTGTGCATGTTTGAATGGTTATGTTTGTGCTCTCTGCATAGCAGTGAGGAGGATGAGATAAAAGAAGATAGCAGAGCAGAGTGGCAGAGAAGAGCAGGATTAGTCTCATAGTCCAATCAGATAAGGATTACCCAGCTGGAGCATGCCCACCCAGGCTAATGCTCCGGCCCTAAAGTGGCATTACACTGTATTATGACACCGATCCACTGTACATACAGCTGTATGGGCCGGATTACAATTACAAGTCGAGGGCAGCGTAGATGGAAGTGAATATGGCCACTTGTTGGAGTAAAGACGGAGCCCTGTCTCCTCCGACAGTATCACTGCTCTGGGCTGCCTCCCCCTTCATCTGATAACACACTGTGTAAAGTGACTGAGCTCTATTGCACTGCACTGTCACTGTCACTGCTCTGCAGCCAGGGATGGATGGGCTTCATTTTGCCCTCACTGGAGCTCCGCTGAGACTGCACACAGTCAGTGACGAACATGGCCATTTTATTGGTCTTCACCTTGCCCTCTCTATTGCCCACTAAGGCCAAATTACAAAGCAGACATGATCAGGTTAAGCTCAAGCCGCAGACAGTCTAAGAACAGTGCAGGACTCTGGCCTTTGACTGTGATACTGTTAAGGTTGTCATTTATTATAATTGTTACAGCTTCAACTGGCAGACTCAGATATGAGTATAGAGTTTATTGATTACATGTCAGGTTGATGCCATTAGACAAATACAGTATGTCTTCCATTTATATTAAATGTGATTTCTTTATATATTTTTTCATGATTGCTTTAAGTCTGTAGGTTTGTCCCTACAGTACTCCTGGGACCAACAAACAATTTATGTCATAAATTCATAACAGTATATCAAGATCACAGAAAACTCCAAATAAACAGCAAGTAACAAAACTACAACTGCAGCCTCAGCTGAACCAGGACCAGGCTGCTGAGCACATTCAATGAGGAGGCTGCCTATTACTACTGAGAAGTCATTCTCCTACTATTGGACCCCTGAAAATATGTCTGTCCATCAAAATTGAGTACTTAAGGCATTTTCTTTCTTTTTGTTACCTTGAAACAATACCTTCATACCTTAAAAGGCCTTCGATATTATTCTACATTTTTCATTTAGTAAGAAAAAAAATTTCTCATTGGTGGATATTAATAAGTAATACAACTTTATAAGGTACCACTCAGCAGGTATTTTAGCTGCCAAGTACTTTGCCACAATTAAATAAATGAGCTGTGTGATCACCTGCCTTACCTGTTCAGTAAGTCTCTGGGATAGCGGCACAAAAACCAGTTCTTCACCTGGTTACAGCAACCCACCAGCTTTGCAACTCCAGAGCAGAGTAAAGACTTCAATCTACAGCTGAAGTCCAAGAGGATGGAGTTGAGGTTCAATTGACTGACTCTGTGGAGAGGCGCTGAATGATACTGAGGGCTGCCACAACCACATTGTGGCCAGTGAGCCAACCAGCAGGGAAACACAAGACAGGAAGGGAGAGGATGGCTTCTTAGTAGTGACAGGGCTTTCAAAATATGGCTGAGGGTAGTAAATCACTTATGGATAGCTTCATTCTCTTGGACAGATGAAAGAAAAATGTAAATATATAATGCTAAAATGAGCCGTTAAGTATATTTTGGCAGCAAGTAAAGTCTAGCCTTGGGAAACTCTGTCCCGTCCTCACTCCAAAGCTGAGCCAATCTTCTTCTGCACTGGCTCCACTCACTCCCGAGTTCTCCCTCTTCATGGAGCTGGACACTGCATCTGTCCATGTTTTGTTAACAAAGAGAACACAACCCATAACATAACCATGTATATAGCATTTAGATGGCTTAACATTAGTGGGAAAGTTTAATTGCATTTACAGTACTGAAAAAGCTTTATGTATAATCTGCTATACTGTATATAATATATAATGATATATTTAATTAAAAGAAACATAATTTTACAGGCTAGCAACAATAAGTAATATTTCATACACATTAGCTATCTTGAAATTTAAAAAAAGTGATAAAATATGTTGATTAAAGAAGTAATTGGTTAAAAGTAAGATGTAAATTAAGAGCAACGAATAAAATGTGGCATGATTGATATTGAATGCTACATTTTTGACAGCTTGTCTAACTTTAAAATACTAATTTCTAAAATAAATAAATAAATACATTTCTTTACCAATAAATCACAATGTTTGAACAAGGCTGGATCCAAATGCTTCCATCATCAGTTTTAGTGTTAGACGCGTCGATCATCGTATATCTCCTCTCATTCTCAGACAGATGTCTTGTAATAAAATCATTTATCTTGAATTATAGCAATCTGGAGAGAACCACAGAGGTTTAAAGCACACAGTAGACATCATTATGATTCCCTCCGTGTACATTAACAGTCATGGCTCTTTGTGAAGCAGCATTCGGCTGTCCTGATGAAGTCTCTGAGATTAGACGGACAGCAGAGGAGTGTGATGGCACGGTAATTGGTTTAGTGTATGATTAATGCCTCGGATGGCTTTGATCGATGGGAGAGGAGCTGTAAACTTCGGTGGCACTCTCCCATAAATGCTGTCATTTGCATGGAGATTGCCCACACACACACACACACACACACACACACACACACACATACACACACACACACAGTCCAGTAAGAGCCTCAGTTAAAAATTAGAAAAAAATAAACCACAAAGCATTAGAGAGGAGAAACATCACAGTTATTATCTGCTCTGACTCCCACACCACCTCATCGTCACAGCCAGAAGGGCTGCATGTGTGTTTGTGTGTTTGTGCGGCTCCAGCCTCGATTTCCACGTGTTATTTTTAGCTGCAGTTGGTCCTGTTGGGTGGGGTCTATCTTTATCCTACATGACCAGAGAACAAATCGATATGAAACATACCCAGGGCCAATCTTTGTGTAAGCAAACAGTGTGGCACCACAACTCAGCAGAGCAGACAGAGACCGCCGGCTGCCTGCCCCTAATGCTACATATTTCCATGACAATGGCAAAGGAAATATGCATTTGAAACAAATGCAGAAGCCACCACAAATCTATATATCTATAAGATATCCTTCATCTGTGTACTGCCAGGCCCGATTAATTATTAGCACTTTATGTAAAGATGCAAAAAGAAGAACTAATTATAACCTGTAACATTTTTAATATGGATGCCATGGTGCTTGGCAGTTATTGTGCAGTTCTGAGCCACTGTTTTGATTCTAAAATGATTTTTAAGCTTGACAATGGCAGTGACGATGATGAAGGTGGATGAGTAATAATGCAGCTTGAAAAATCTCTCTGAACACCTAAGCAAAAAGCAGGCAGCGTTTCAAACTCCAAGTAAAAATTCAAATTTCTGGGAATTTCTTGCAGAGTTGGATTTCACTCCCGCAACATTAAATACTAATGTTTGGCGTCACAGAGAAACACAAAATGTGAGCTCGGCGTCAGTGCTGTGATGCACCGGCTACAGAACTCACCGGGTACCACCAAACACCATATTTTAATATGATCACATTTTTTTTTAACATTTCTCATTATTAAGGCTGCTTCCAGACATATTGGCTCACAAAAATGCAGTTTAAATTTAAGCAGGCTGTGTTGCTCTTTCCAACATGACCGTTAGCTCTTGGTGCTCAGTGTTGCACCATTAGGATACCAACATCAAGGGACTCTCTGTGTATGCTTTTTTTTCTTCTTTCTTTTTTTTTTTTGCATGGGTCATTATGAAAAATATGGCACCCTAGCCATTCATCAATTAACTTGGCAACAAGGCTGTAAACACTGGAAAACTATTAATGTCCAGGAAAATCACTCTAAAAGCACACTGAAGCCTCCCAACTACCCTGCTGTTTCTCCTCAAAAGGTGAACGGTCAAAGAAAGAGGTATGTCAGTGCAACAGGTTCATTATTTCTTCCATTGTTTTTGCTAAGTTAACATTACTGTCAGTTGGCTCCAAGTGCCGATTTGTAGTAAAGATATCAAAGTGTTTTCAGTCTGTGAAAATTATTTGTGCACGTTGTTTGGTTGCAGCTTTGTGGGGTTGAATTCATAAACTTCAACCAACCTGTTAATTTGGATATTTCACGAGCTCACGTGCCAAGAATCTCAAATTTAATGATTTGTTGTGTTTTGGTGTCATAAACTGAAGTCTGTGGGTTTCAATGATTATAACTTAAGTTGACAAATTTAATATGGGTGAAAGGATCATTTTCATTTTCCTTCCGAACAGAAACTCTGTGGAGTGTTTGAATATCGAGCATCCAACGCAGACTCCTCAGCCATCATCTTTTATTTGCCGTTAGCTGCTGTTTGTTAAAGACATGTTATCCCTTGAAAGTGTAAATTTTGCATGTTAAAGTGGCTCGAATGACCACCTGATTTTCAGTGGGATTGCACTCTGATTACATAGAATTGATTCTCTTACAATGAAAGTGTAATTACCAGCAGGCCACTCTCTGACTCCATCGCAGCAGAGCTGCTCTCTGTTCCACCTCACCGGCCATATCCTCAAGCTGTGGAAACATCCCAAAGAGACCCTGTAGTAACTGATAATTAACTGCAGATACAATCCATTCATTTAAAGGAGGTGCGATTCACTCTTTTTTCTTTTCTTCAATAGCACAGAGAAAGCAATCTGCCTTTTGATTAATTGGTGGTGTCCGTGGCGCAGTTCATTTGCAATCTATTACGGCGTATTTGCTTTGTGTCAGAACACAGTCCAAACACGCTGCATCATCTCAGAGTTGGGTGAAGGTATGAGACAGTGTTGGTGTGTTTGGAGGCTTTACCCCAGCTCAGTGTGGCAGTGCCTGCTGATATTGATGCTCATGTAATAACAGTAATAATAATAACAATGATATTGTGATCCACATGTAGCATGATGGCGGTGAGGATTCTACTTTCCCCACATTTGTGCTCTAGGAGCTCAAGTTTAAAGGATCAGTTGAATGTAATGCAGCCTTTAATGCATCGCGATGCAGATCGATGGCACTGGATTACATTTGCCTGACGCACACAATTGTAGGATTTTTTAAGGAAAATTAGGGATTATGTTTCTGTAAAGACACAACAACTGAACAGTGTCTCGCACGGTGTTTTTGATGTGTACAATCATATCTCAGCGTCATGTTTACTAGTTTTCTGTAGCAGATGGATGAATTGATTTTATGATTATATTATAATGGCTTCTTTTAATCATCTTTCATGTAGAAATACCAAACATTTCCTGTCTCTGCTGCTCACACCTGAAGATTTGCTGCGTCTCTTATTAATATTTCTATCTCCTAATTTAATGTTCTGGGGTTTTGTACTGGCTAAAAAGACAAACACTTTAAAGGCAGAAAAACGGGCTCTGGAAAATTGTATTTTTCATAAATTGGAAGAATTTCTTTCATGTGTAAGACAACAAATTACTTGCACATTGCCCACAGATTCTAAGCAAGCAACTGAGACAAAAAAATTAATTAGGTAAGTGTTTACTGAGGTCATAAATAATAAAATAAAACTGTGTATGAAAAAGATGTGCGGACCCCAGGTGTGAAAAGCTGTTCATTTCGAAGATTTTATGATTAGTAGTCGAGTTCACAAAAGACCCGAAGACAGACAAAGCTGAGTCAGACAGGCAGGTGGATAAATAAAGGAGCTTTAGTCAGAAACTTACGGATTAACAGAAAATGCTTCACAGTGTGGGAGGAAAAGCCAATAAACTAACAAAATCCTAAAGAACTAAACAAATGTAGAGAGAGAGTAGGAGAAAACAAGGGATGACTCCCCAACACGAGGATGATGAGACTGAGGGAAACTCACAGACAGCACACACACACACACACACGCACACACCGGGAAGAAGGGCAATAAGACACAGGGGAACCTTTAACGTGATTTTCCCGACTAAGAAACTAGATTACTGTAACTGTTACTCTTTCTCGCATCGCCACAATATAACATTTCCACTGGCGCTCCTGAAAGAGTAGCTGCGAGTATGCTGTGGTTAAAAGAAATTGTTGTATACAAACGAAGCAGGGCTGAAGAGAGCAGACAGAGATGTTCCCACCTCTGCAAAGCCCTCTTAACACCCGGTGGGAGAGCTGCTGACACGTCTGCGGCTATCATGGAAGCCAAAAGTCTCGGGCCTGGACTGAAGTGAGGGGAGGTCTGGGTCAGAGGAGGACGGCTGGAGGTAACGCCAGCGGGGCAGAGTATGACAGATGGAGGAGTGAACAAAGAGGGCAAGGAGGAAGTGAAAAGACAACATGATGCAGTTTCAGAAGGTTGCACAGCCGCAGAGGGTGAAGATGAGCCAGTCCAGGTAGCCCGGTGTTGTATTCAAAGCGTGTTACAAGGCTTTCTAGTGTATTTAGGTATCAGATGTCTTTGGCACTTTACTGTGATTGATTTGTTTTCTGTGCAACAATGCAAAGAGACCCGACAGAGTTGTAATTTCACAGACAGTTGAGCCGATGGGATTTTTATTTTCTTTTTTAATTTATACGCAGGACAGAGACGGTAGCAGGTTGCTCATTCTCGCTCATGTTTAGTAGTCAGTGTTTAGGTCAGTTCAGCTGAAATATGTCACTTGTGATAGTCATAAACCCGCCCCAACTCTGGATTTTAGAAAAAAATACATTTTTGAAATACTGTCTAAACAGTTTTTGATGATTTGTTTGTTTGTTTGTTTTTTGTTGTTCTGTGACTTCCAAGACTTGGAGGAACAATTTAAAAACTATACCTAAAAATGACATGTTCTGATCCCCGATGGTGATAAACCGGTTGTGCTCATTTCCAGCTCCAGAGTTCCATTCTTGGACTCTACCTGAGAAACGTTACAGAATTCCCAGTTCAAAGTTTATCTCCTCTCCCTCTGAGCCACCTTTCTGCTTCTTCTTACAAACAGGCGGTTTAACCATATCTGGATATCCACTTTCACTGAAGTCTCAGCTTTTGACTTTTATTTTCACACAGTGTTAGCTCCTTGTTTTAGAGCAACTGTGTGTATGTGAAAGAAAATTAGGAAAAGCACAGCAGTCCCTCTTTAAGCTCTCTGTCTATCCGTCTGAAATCAGTTTGCTACATATGAACGCTTCAATCAGAATAAACAGGACCATTCTTCTTCTATGTGGATTAGAACTGGATCGCTGGGTTCCGTGTTAACTGGTTCACTAACACCTCTGTCAAATTTAATGCAACAGAAATAAAGCACAACATACTACATGCATTTTAATCACTGGGACACCAGGCGGCTGCTTCATTAAATGCACCTTGGGTTGCATTTCAGTAACAAATGCTGCTTAAATGCAAAGAAATGTGAGCCCGTCTGAGCCTTCAGGTGATGTGTGCTGGCACTGACATCAGCTGCTCTGCCAGGAACGCATCTGAGCTTGACTTTGTGGCCTTCCTGAACCAACACTATGCTCCATTTTTATATATATGTTTACTGAATAATTTTTTCAGCTGTAAATAGTTTTTAAACATGTGAAACGTTATCTCACCAGCTTGTGTAAATGGTTTTTAACAAGGAAAATATTACAAGAAAACAGTTTAGTGTTTGTTTTACCTTGTTTTTGGGTTTTTTTTGCAAAATATATAGTTATTTTATTCATTTTTAACTAGTTTTCATGTTTTGCCAGATAAAAAGCTTACACAGCCACTTGTACACAGTAGGTTTGGGTACTTCATGCCCTTTGGTGGCCATGTTGGAGGAAAGCACCTCCCCACCCCACCCCCAAGGCTGCCCGTCTGCCTTAGAGGACATCAGAGCTGCCTGTCATTGTGACACTGCTCAGATGGCCATGTTTACTGCACTCCAGAGTGAGTATTTACTGCAGTCGACAGGGCTGGCAGACCCCACTGTCACAGCAAATGGTGCTGTTGGGAAAACAAACATTTGTAATGAGACTGTATCTGTCAATTGAGACTGCGGAAAACCATTTCAGTCCCAAACACGAAGGAGAAGTTACGCTTTGACTTTAAACTAAGAGCGGTGCACGTTTGACATTTTTGGTTTAGTTCCGGTGCATTTTTGGGGCCGACTGTGACGTAACTCCCGTTAATTTAGATGCTGTTGGTTTCTACCGCTCACATGTCGAGCTGGAGCAGCTTGACGGAGTGACTTGGTGTCTTTAACCTGAAGGATGATGATTTAATAGGCTTCCCGCATGAAATGATGTAAACCTGGTGTCTGGGAAAGGCTGACACATGATTATTCATGTCTGTGGCGGTGCATACTGTGACTTCCACAAAGCCTCAGCTGAACTGCTGACAACGCTGCTGATTTTTGCTGGGATAAAAAAGACTGCACCTCACTAATCTGCAGATCAGAGGGAATCAGGGAATTTGTCAAAATAAAGCCGCCGCCGTTATCATCACTACATCCTGATGTGGGCAAGGATAAGGTGCTGCTAAGTCCACTGAGGAAGATGATGTCATTTCTTGCTTATTTTCTCCTCCCCCTCTCTTCTGGCCTGTGTGTGTGTGTGTTTGTGTGTGTGTGTGTGTGTGTGTGTGTGAGTGAGAGGATGTGAATGTGTGTGTAGGCATGCATGTGAGCGATCACCTTCATGTCTCTGTATCCCTCAGAGCAGTAAGAAACAGGATGAATATTTAATGAGGAGCAGCGTGGCTTCCTTTTGCTGTCTCAGATCACTTTCCAGGACATGGAGTCTCTCATGATCATAGCAGCATGCATACAGGCAGCTCAGAGTGAGAAAAGTCACACACACAGACACAAACACACTTTCACCTAGAAATAACTGCAAATGTCATGTAGAGTCTGACTGCACATGCATGTTTCCATCCTTTCCTTTTCAGCCGCGTGGATATGAGTGACACTGCTGCTTACAGTTGCGCTTCTGTAACCGGCCTTTTTATTGTGTGTGTCACGCCATTACATCATCACAGTGAGGGCCAACGCTGTGCCGGTCTTTAGGATGACTGCATGTACAAGTTGTGAAAACGAATCTATTATTTACCCACAGTGCTCTTCATACCGGTCGCTGCGGGGCAGCTTGGCTTGCGAAGTCATCACACAATGCCGTAGTATTGAAAAGCACACGTCTGGAAATGAAATGAATACAGCAGCCTACAGGGCTCCCCTCCTCGAGCCACATGTGTGAACTGATCATTGACTAAAAGCAAATCATCTTTGCCCTCGAGGGTTCTTTGACAATTTGAGTCAAATTAAGACAAATGTGCTTTTAGTTTTGCTTCCTGAGTCTCGACCTCCCCAGCTGTTCCCACTTTCCTCATTACCTTGTGTATATATTTTTTAGCGTTTTCCCCTTATCTGTCGAGCCGCCCGTCTTAAAAGTGCGTTCCTTCATTCCATGTTTCCTAGTGTTTCCCAGGACTTTGGATTATTTGCTCCTGTGAAGCTTTTTCCTGGTTTTTGTATACCACAAGTGAGCCCAGCAAATAAGCTTGTGTCTCCTGTGTGTGTGTCTGGGTCCACATCCTGCCTGCCGCAAGGCCACACTACCACACAGACAAAATTAAAAACAGAAATCGAACCCAAATCATTGCTAATTTGAGACTTACTAGAGCCTTATTCAGTATTTTTTTTTATTCTCCTTTGGGTGTGAGTACGGACCTTGAAGGTCTGCAACTTTCATGGTTTTAAGTGAGATGTATCAGATCACTTCTCACACTTCTTAAGTGCTTCAGATTTTACCTGAGCAGGTACGCAAATGAGCCATCAAGACAAGTCTACAGGCAAAAGCTAATCTGTTACATAACTCCCACAATTTATTTTTAGTATTTGATACAGATTAACACTTTTTGAAGCCCACTGTCCGGTTCTGAATTAAATTATTCACCATTTGAAAGCATAAAACTGCACAATTCAAACAGTTTTTAAGATTGAACAGTAACAGTAGCAGTAGCGGTAGCGGTAGTGGTAGTTGAAAGTGCATTCACAGTAAAATTATAGGGTTTTTTAATCTCTCCTGTCATCTCTTGTGACACATTTGTTAATTCAGTTGCCATCAGAAGATGGGTACACTGTGGTCATAAAGGGATGGCATGGTCAGCAACAATACTTAGGTAGGCTGTGGTGCTCAAAGGTTGCTCATTTGGTACTAAATGGCCCAAATTCCACCAAGAAAATATCCCCCACACAATTACACAATCACCACTGTTGACAGCAGGCAGGATGAATCCATGCTGTCATGTTGTTTATGCAAAATTCTGACCCTGTCATCCAAATGCTACAGAAGAAATCAAGACTGATCAGACCAGGCAACATTTTTCCAATCTTCTGTTGTCCAATATTGGTGAGCCTGTATGAATTGTGGCCTAAGGTTCCTGTTCTTAGCTGACAGGAGTGGCACCTGGTGTGGTCTTCTGCTGCTGCTTCAAGGTTTGACCTGTGCATTCAGAGATGCTCTCCTGCATACTTTTGATTGTAATGAGCGGTTATTTGAGTTACCGTTGGCTTCTTATCAGCTCAAAGCAGTCTGGCCATTCTCCTCTCACCTCTGGCATCAGTGAGGTGTTTGAACTGCGACTCACTTGATATTTTCTCTTTTTTGGACCATTCTCTGTAAAGCCTAGAAATGGTTGTGTAGGAAAATCCCAGTAGAGCAGCAATTTCTGAAATACTCAGATCAGCCAGTCTGGCACCAACAACCATGCAGCATTCAAAGTCACATAAATCACCTTTCTTCCTCATTCTGATGCTTGGTTTGAACTTCAGCAGGTCATCTTGACCAGGTCTACATGCCTGAATGGATTGCCATGTGAATGGCTAGATATTTGCATTAACAAGCAGTTGAGCAGGTGTACCTAATGAAATGAGTCGGTGAGTGTAAAGGGCATTAAACAGTGTGATGCAGACTCACTTTTATGTAGATACTGCTGTGCTGCTTCCAGATTTGTGCTAAGCTAACTGGCTGTATTCTCCAGCCTCATATTTACAGAGTAATATTGATCTTCTCATAGAACGTTCCATTTGCTGAGTAAAAATGCAAACTTTGCCCACAGTAGACAACAGTATCCTCTTAAATGTCACTGTGCACTAGACTGGGACAGTAGAAGTGAATGCAACCGTGCAACTCTGACACACATCCATCGTCTACATCGTAACTTTTTTTTGTGCCACAATACAGACGTCAGTTTCCTGATTTCACTGAATTTAAAATGCATAGTATTCATCAGTTTTGGGGGTCCTTTCAGTAAATTTTAACCATAAAGTAAAAGTATAATTTGTCATTGTCTTGCACTTAGATTTTGGTTTCTAAGTTGTTAGATCTACACTCTTCATCTGGAGAATTCTTCCTCACTCCATTTTCTTTGTGCACCTTTGCATCTACTTTAATTTCATCGCCCGTCACTGCTGCTGTATATGTGCCCTTGAAAGGTCATTTGACAAACACGACATTTGTTGATTGTTGTACCCACTGCATTTCTCCCATTTACTATGTGGAGTCAGACATGTTCAGTGTGTGATTCTCAACCAGCAAATGTAGGTCATACTCCTCTCCAAACGTCACCCGTCAGAACTCTGCTTGTAGTACACAGAGAGACAGGCTCGTCAGTGCAAACGCTAACCACATACGGGCTTAATTAAAATGATTACCCAACAGAATTAAGTGCCGATCAGACAGCCTGTCATCTTCTCTAACCCGACCCCCTTCCATTGCTTCTCAGAGGCCACGATATTAAATTTCCGTAGCAGCTGCGTGGGGATTTAACTGAAGAAAAAAAAGACAGAGGAAAGATGGGAAGACGAATGAAAGAACTGGTAGCGGCAAAAACGGTGTGCAAGATGATGTTTGTCTCATATCAGGAGGGGAGCGGGAAGATGGAGGGTGAGGAGGTGTGGGGGGGGGGTGAAGGATGGATATAGGTTCTAAGCACACACACACACCATAGCTGGTAGCATTTACACAGATGTAATGAAACAGGGAATTGGATGAATACATGCCTCCATCCATCTAGCCATTTTGCATCCCCCCTCTTTATTCCTCCCTTCGTTCTCCCAGCATGCCGCGCTGCTCGCCGCTGCAGCAGGGCAAGAAATGACATGTGGACACTCAGTGAATTGCCGATCTCCACCGAGAGAGGGGGGGTAGAGTTGGGGGGAGGGGGGAGAGTTGGGGGGAGGGAGGGGCTGGAGGGAGGTGGTTTGACGCATCCAGACTGCAACCATTGGCTTCTTTTTCCTACATTAAAGATTAGAGAAAAAAAAGACCTGCAGAGAAGCACTACACTGAATACTGGATGTGTCCCCCACCAACCACAAACACAAACACACATCTCTCCCTTTCTCCCATCACCTCACCCCTTTCTCCTTCTCTCACACTACCTCACCCTCACCCTCGTCCTCCCTCTCACTGCCACCCCCACCCCACACCCCACACCCCACATACTTTTAGTTCAGGAAGAGAAATCAATAGCCACAAATTAATTATTCTGCCTTGAATCGACCAAAGGAAGAGGTAGTTCAATGGAGAATTGGGGGTGGGGGTGGGGGTGGGGGGCATCAGAGAGGGATGTTTAGAGAACTACAGGAAGGTATTACAAGTGATTTCTTGAGATGTTAAGAATTTGGGGATTTTGGGACCACACACACACACACACACACACAGAGAGAGAGAGAGAGACACACACAAAACTAAACCAAGAGAGCTGGAACTCTGGTAGGTGTGTTCAAACTAAAGCAACACAATTTGAGTTTGTGCAGGACCATTTAAGGGAGCTGAAGAATTTAAATATTCATCTTTTCCCTTCTTTCACAGTAAAAATGCACTATGAGGACAAAAATATTGGGCCACACCTCTTTGAATTCAGGTGTTTTCAGTCCCAGTGCCACAGGTGTATAAAAATCAAGCACCTAAGCCATGCAGTCTGCCTTTACAAACATCTGCAAAAGAATGCTGCTGTGACATTTATTGTATATGGATAGATATGCCCTGGTTGTTTGGCTTTCAGCAATAATGGGTTGCACATTTACCTAACAAGTGAAAGCTCCCTGGTTCAATCCCAGAAGCAGGTGTTAATCCCTTTGGGGGTTGTGTCAGGAAGGACATCTGGCATCAAAAGTGCAGGCTACCTGCTGTAGTGACCCCCTGTGAATGAGGGTGCAGCCAAAAGTAACTTTCTTCTGTGGAGAGTAACTCTTTGCCTCACTGCATTTGTGTCATAGTTAGTAAGAGCAAACTCAAAGAGGTTTAAGTATATGCATTAAGATTGTGGATCAGCAACAACACAGGATGGCATAGCTTTCTGTGTCTCGAGTGATGATGAAAGAGTAACCACTCCTCAGTGATGTATGACACTGAATCCCTACAATCAGGACAAAGCTACGGGGTACTGCCTTTGCAGACTTCTCGTTTACACCTTCCAGTACAACACTGCTAAACTAATCCAGGCGGCAAGAGGTGTGTGTTGCTTGTTCTTTGTGGTGCTTGTACTGTTGTCTTTGTGGGCGATGTTGCTGTTGTTGTGGAGCAACAATCCATCTAATATCTGTTAATATGATGTTTTGCTTTTCTTGCTGTTGTTGCAGATGTATTTATCAGACAGTGGTTTCAGACACAAAGAGAATTTCTAAGGTATAATAAATTAAACTAACATAGTGGTAGAAACTTTTTTATATTGTACCTGTCTGTAAACATGCCTTTTAATGCAGCTTTAACAAATAAGTCTAAAGCTGAAGTGCCTTAAACATGTTTTTTTTATGGCCAGCAGGGGGCGACTCCTCTGGTTGTAAATAGCTTTTGGCTTCCTTGCACAGTGACATTGGTAAACGCTTTCCTGATTACTTTATGGGCTCAGAAGCCCATGAAGTCAACCCAATTTCTGGTTGTATTGAAAAGCTCATGAAATTAATTTTGCAAAGTATGGTCATTATTAGAATTACAAAGGAGAGTTGTCCAGGGTAGGCTCATTGGTTAATGACTAGTCAATCATTAGCCGATGAAGGTGTGGTTTCCCTTGGTTTCACAGTCAGATCCACCCCCTTAATCTTCACATCCAGCTTCAAAAACAGAATTTCGCAAACCAGTGAGTGTCATCTTTGATAAAGTCTGTGATGGGGATTGACTTGCTCATGGACCCAGCAAAGGGGCCATTCAGGGAACAGCAATGTTTTGGGGTTTTTTTGTACTTAGATGTTCGCCTCATTTTTAAGCTCTGGAGGTAACCGCTTCATTAAAACCGACTGGGCCTAGTGTGGAGGACAGGTTCGCTGTCCTCTGTACAGCACAGATGAAAGGCTGTTTTGGGGACTTTTGACAACCTGTAATATAAGAAAGCCTTTTGCATGGTGCCCAGCGGATGCTCAGAAGTCACTTTTCATTTTTGTTTCTCCAAAGCACTTCCATTTAACGACACAGCATTTGATACATTTTAAAATGAGGGTTGAGACTTCATAAAAGTGAACAACTCTGCATTTTAGTGTTCTGATATATTGTACTTCCTCAGACAATTCAATTTGTGATGCCGAGCATAAAGCAGCTGTCTCGCAGTGCTGGAATTTGTCTCTCCTGCTGATGTGTGATGTCGGGCTGAGCTACAGTATTGCACCTCAGAGAACTTACTGTAATTGGCAGAGATGGGAAAGGTGACTTTGACAGTGTGAGCATGCATTTTCTGATTCCTAACTGTTATCTCTGCTTTTAAAATGGAGCTTGGCTTCACAGGGGAAGCTTAAATATCCTTTGGAAAGGTCCACAAAGTCAGTGTGCCGTTTGCTGTAGATAGAGCAGCTCCAGCGCTGATGACATCAGACTCTTTGGCTCAGAGTAAGAGAGAGGCTCACAATCACAAATATTGATCAGCATGTCCAAAGCCATAGGAATCATATGAATCTTTAAACTGAGTAATGTTTCCACTTATTTTATATATTTTATATATATATATATATATTATATACATTTTTTTCTGACATGAGATATTGTGTTTATAGCAAACCACCATTACTCACTCCCCGGAGCTGTCCGAACCCCTGCTGTCATATTCATCAATGCTTGCATCTAACTGCATTTCACCACGTCACCTTTACTGGAAATGAGTTTGCCTTTTATGCCTCTCTGTGCAAGTGTATCTCTGCAAAGACTTTGTTATCTTTCCGCAATAACCTTATCTGCTATACTGCACAGGTGTAGCTGACGTCTGCAGTTTTCAAGAACAAGGGGGAAGCTGATCGAATTATTTAAATCCACTGAAAACTTTTTAAAAATCATTTTCTGACAAAAGTCTGAGGTCCAGATTTCACCCTCCTGTAATCAGGGCTTATTGTCTTATTTAAAGGTTAACACTGGTTGCTTTGTTTAAAAAAAAAAAAGACAAGAAAAAAACATGATTATGTAGCCAAGACTATTACCACCCACTGGTAGAATATGTACCAGTGGGTGGCATTACTGGTGAGTGCAAATATTCTATATGCATTCACCAGTAATGCAATATGGTACATATTCAGGATGTTATTGGAAAAATGGAAAGCTGGGCTCATTTGTGAAAAAATTTGGATTTTAATTGAAAAAATACACATAAGTATTCAGCTATTGCATGTGAAAGCCTATAGATTACTTCAAAACAATAAGGTGCATTAACTGATTACACATAAGCACAGCAATTTTCACCATAACACATAAAACATTCAGTACTTGTGTTATTTGGGTAAAAATCTACATGAAAATGTAACTGTGATTACAGCAGTGTGTTACTTTGGAACATTTTGGAAATTGTTTTTAAAAATAGAAGACTTGTTTGAACTGATACCAGAACCGGTCCCAGTACCTGGAATTCAGTACCCAACAGTACCCAGTAGTATGCTTTTTGGTACTTTACTTATTTTGAATTTGTAAATTCAAATATTTCTTTTACAAAATAAGTTAATTGAAACATTTTGTTATTTACAACATTTTATACCCCACACCAGCTGTCCTGGTCACAGATGTCACAGAGATCGCTATCTATGTTAAATTTTGAAAAGTGGAACCCCACCTGAGACTTCTTTAGGCTCATCTCCACCACTGCCATGTTTTTTTTTTTCTTGTACTTCACAGGAGTGACGTCACATGGTCTCACTCTCAATCCAGATGTGCTCTGGTACTGAAATTTGGTGCAGACGTACGGTACCAGTCAAAGGTTTGGACATTGTGTGTTCATTCCAAATGCAAAGCTAAGTTTCACTTCTTGTTACTCACATGAATACAGTCACGTTGGAAACCTATGAATATTCACCCTAACAGCCAATAAGATGACATTTACATATTTTCAGACCTTACCATTAAATACGATGATTTCACAGACTTTACTCCAAGCTCGCTCCTTTTTTAATGTCTCTATGAGCAAAGGTGAACTGTAGATCCAGTTGCCTTCAAATGGTATCACAAGCCTTGTCCTCCATTTCTGATTGCTGGTGGCATCAGGAAAATCCCAGCTGATGGGTTTTTGGACTGTTGTGGACCCATCACAAACAGTGATGTGGTATAACTGAGCCTTTTCCGGATGATGATGACAATGTTCATTAGCCAGCAATGGAATGCAAAACATTCTGTTTTCACTGCAAAGAAAGACTGACATATGAGCACAGGGTGAGTCACAATCATTGTAAATGTAGCCAACTGTAAAAAGTATGTCTCACTCCACCTTTCAGAGAATATGATTAGGGCTCTATTATTCAGGACTCATGCTCGGACGGGCTGCAGAACATTCACACTTTCCAGCACACATCAGTGCTGCAGCAGAGTGGATGGCTTTGAGCTTTGCTTGTTATTTTATGTTAATTTTTTATGCTTTTAAATAGCTGGAGAGCTGTGTTATTCAACTCTGACATCTGAAACCAGCAGAGCACTTCACCCTGCGTCTTACAGAATTACCAGAGTCCCATGCTAAAGCCAGGAGGGAGCTCGGGGGAGAGCGCCTGGTAGCCCATGAGGCCCAGCCAGGCGCACAAATGGACCCACCCTCCTGTGGGCCCACCACCTGAAGGAGGCGCTGTATGGGTTGGACACAATGTGTGTCAGGCAGCGGTCAGGAGGAGGATCCCTGGCAGCTACCAAAGTGATACATGCTTAAAAAAAACTAGCAAGAAAGCAAGGTTGAAGTGCAGTTATGTGTATATATGAAATAATTAGCTAAAACTTTTGAAGTAGATAAATAGCTAAACTAACTAGATAAAGTTATTTGAACAATAGCTGGCTAAAGATAGACCTTCACTCTTATAACAGTCATATGGAGAGCTGTATAAAAATGTTTTTGTATCAGTATCCTCTCAGCTGTATTGGTTTATTATATAGTTCTTTGATAATCTGAGGTTACTGGAGTCATGGGTTGGCATGCTGCTGGTAATTTTGCCTAGGACAGGGCAGGAGGCATCACTTGGCCAGAGGTTTCAGATACTAAAAGAAAAGGGAGCCCACAATATTTCAAGTATACAAAAGTGGACTGAAAATTTCCACAACTCGACCTGAAGCTTGTCTTAAAGAGGAGCTATGTTCCCGATCTGCCAGTTCTCGCCGCATTCAAAACGACAAGTACTTTGTTAGCCTGAGGAAAAACCTCTCTCACACACACAGTCACAGTGGTGGGAGTGATTTTTTTACTAGATGCTTTTAAGAAGAGGGAAAACAGAAAGGGAGATGAGGGTATTGCGAGAAAGAAAGACGAGCGAGGGTGTTAAGATTAATATCATATGCTGGGTGGAATCAGGGTGGTATCAGGCACCAGGCAAAAGCAAAGAGAACAGAGGCACAAGGAGAAACTCAGTATAAGCACAAGGCACAAAAGTAGCAAGATGAACACAAAGTAAGGTCTTAATTTGTGCAAAACTGTACTTTTAAAAACTTTTAGCCACAACTGGTAATTTGTTAACACGGCCACCATATTGGTGCAGGAAAGCTGCTCCTGATGCTTATATCAGAACAGGAAGCAGAATTCAACACATTTCTCAAATGGTAAGGACTCTCTGCCTCCTCATGTGTGTCTGAACTGTGTTGTGACTAATATTTCTGTTTACTTCCTCCACCTCTGAGCCCACCAAAGGACACCAAGCTCATTCTTGAGCCTTAAAAATCTTGCATAAGACCGCTGATCACACTGTTGTGGACTTAGTGCTCCACAGCACAAACAGTTGGCAGACAGCAACTGGACCTCTTTTGGAGGATGTGCTATAACTGAGCCTTTTCCGAATGATGATGACTTATTGGTCCTTGTTTTATTAGCCAGCAATGGAATGCAAAACATCCTGTTTTCACTGCAAAGAAAGACTGACATATGAACAAAAAGTGAGTCATAATCACTGTAAATGTAGCCAACTGTAAAAACGTATGTCTCACTCCCCCTTCCAGAGAATATGATTAGGGCTCTATTATTCAGGACTCATGCTCGGACGGGCTGCAGAACATTCCCACTTTCCAACACACATCAGTGCTGCAGCAGAGTGGATGGCTTTGAGCTTTGCTTGTTATTTTATGTTAATTTTTTATGCTTTTAAATAGCTGGAGAGCTGTGTTATTCAACTCTGACGCCATCCACAGAAACAGCATGAAACCATCAGTGATGTGTGGTCACTGGTTATAACATGTAAAGTTATTTTGAAGATGATATCATGTGGATATAAACTGCATGCATCCCCAGTCGAATATGTGAAAATGCTTAAATCCTTCCATCAATTTGAATTTAGGATTTCTATGGGGTCACATTTCTCTCTTTTACAATGGCTCTAATACACATGAGCACGTTTGTGCTGCATGTTGTCCTGGATTACAGCTGCGTGTGTTTGCAGTTCAGGGATGCAGCTGAAAATCACATCCAGTACCCACAAACATCATTTCTGGTCAGCGGGCCTGGACTTAAAGTCTCTGAACATTATTGTCTTATCATCCAGCCACCACAGTCCAGATAAGTGAGGTTAAAAGTTAAAAGGTTGATAGACTCGAATTTTGCCGCAGCCGTGAGATTGACTTACTTTGCCCTGAGTTTCACCTCTCAGAATATTTAAGGGTTGCTACACCTTTATGCAACTTGTACTGTATTTTCATCTTCTTTTTTTTTATTAAATAGCTTATATATTTATTTTTAATGTGCAATTCTTTACAGATATTCATAATAAGACAATAGGATATTGTATCAGTGAAAGACAGTGAAAATAAAGCAAAAAAAAAGTGATACCAGACAGGAGTAGGACTCTTCTGCTTGGAGGGCATGTGGTTTTTATTGCTTCTAATATTAGAAATCGATGATAAAACGGCATTTTTCCCTTGCACAGCGACACTGTGTTAAAACATGACGAGAGGGTTCCTGACCGAGCATCAGTGTGGGATGAGCTGCAAGTCAGAACTTTAACAGGAAGTGTGTTTTCTTTTATAACTGATTTTTATGCCCGTGTGAGATGGTGAGTAGGCAGGTGGCTGGAAACACAACATTTTTTGGGTAGAGTGTGTGTGTGTTTGTGCATGTTTGTGTGTGTGTGTTGATAAGAGCAGCTCTGAAGAGCATTTAACAAGCTGGGAGGGTGATCAGGACCCCCGGTGCCCTGCAAACACACGAATGAGTCAGCCTGGACTACGGGCCTGCAGTCCCGATCATTTCAGCACAGAACACGCAGTCGAGAGATCGCACAAGCACTACAAAATACTAGCAAGATGGAATCATACGCGCTGGTGATGTTTTGTTAGCAGTTCTAATTAAAATATCTTGAAATCTATTGGATGGACTCCTGTTAAACTTTGCACAGACATTCATGATCACTGAATAAGGAATCCCAAAAACCTGGGTGAGCCTCTGACTCTGACGAGTTACACACTCGTGAAATGTTTGAAATCCTGATTCTGGGAAATCTGCCAGTGACCTTCAGGACCCTTTTCTGGACTTGGGTTTGATGTTTTAACACCAGATTTCAGCACTGTCACTGTGCACACATTATTGTGCAGTATGACCTGGCAGAGCCATTTTCATGACCTCACCACCATGACTACCGTCATGACTTTTTTATTCAGGGAACTTTAACACTGCTGGTTTTTACTTTGTTTGTGAATAGTTTATATTTTATTCACCATAGGCTGACAGTGGGTGGTTAGCGCTGTGCCTGGGTTCCGGTTTCCTCCCACACATTCTTCTCCGTTTATCTGTTGGCCCTTTGCTGGACTGACAACCTTCCCAGGGTGTACCCAGTCTCACATCATGCTCAGATAAGCGCCAAAGAGGATGGATGGATAGATGGGTGGGTGAATGGGTGGGCGGGTGGTGTGGAAATGGGTGCTGGTGACGTAATGAAACGATAGTTTCTGCAGTTAGTGATGGGGTATAGAGACATGGTATCGAGAGCCCAACTCCTGCCAAACACCTTAATTTTTTCTACATAAAAAAGATTTGTGACTGATTGCAGTGTAGGTAATTATCAGTTAATATTTGTTAATACTGTTTCTGCAGAACAGCTCATTTGGATGTTTGGAATAGGCATCTGCGTTAGCTGAACTGTGTGCAGTTCCTGAACACAGGTCTGCTGGTGCCTCCTAAGAAGCAGATGAAAAATGAAACAATATTACAAAAACCATTAAAATATTTCGGTTGTCTTGTGTCCCATATGGCTACCTAGTGAGGGGGAAGTTTGTGCTTGACTGCAGTCACTGCAGTTGGCTGCACTTATGCAGTCCATGCACTGATTTAGCTCACAGGCCGACGATGTAGTGTGTACGATGCATCCTATAACAGGGCGGTGCGCTTGACCCTATTGCCCAGCATGCCCTGTGAGTGTTTTGTCCTCATTGACTCTCAGTATCTTTCTTTCGCTCATTTACATTTACATTACATTTTAATTGACACCTTATTCAAAGCGTCTTCTCCGGGTGAACGGGTTGATGGTTCAGCGTCTTGCTCAAGGACACACTGACAGAAGCGTCTCTGTTAATCAGAAGGAATTTTAATTTGAGTCATTTTAAACAGCAGGAGCGACACCTTCAGTTTGTAATAGTGGATTATACGCATGCGTTTTTGTCAAGCTGGATGAAATAGAGGTTGATTCATTGACACAAACCAGCTGAAAAATTAGATTTTTATGTTGCTATAACACAATCAGAGTTTGTTTTTAATTCTCTGTTCAGGATGAGCAAACAAATTATAAAATATTTTCACAAAATTTGCTGACATGTATAAACTGAAAGTCTTGCTTACCTTTTCTTAGGAACATACTTCAGTGCAGAGACAGGTACTCGAGAAATTAATTTGTCATCTCTTTTATATAATTGTTCAGGTAATTTTAAGGATTTTCTTTGCCTTATAGGATCATAAATTCAGCAGTTACATCGATGTGGACTGATGATGTAGCAACCAAGGAATTAAGAATTAGTTGAAGCTGATTCCTCAAAAAAAGGGGGGTGGGGGCACAAACTGTATCCTTCATGATGGAATGTATAGGTCTGCCTTTTTCAATTTAGGATATTTTAATAAGATTAACCACTAAATGAAATAACCATAATAGTAGCCGGCCTTTCTCAGTGAGTGGCCTGCTGCTCATACAATGATCGTTATAATCCAGAGAAACAGCTGCATCGACTGCCTTTGATTTGTGATCTTTCACAGTCGGCAGTAAAAGTAACCACACCCCCACCCTGCAGATTTGTCCGCAAGTGTTCCCACTGGTATTAATGGTGGTCAGGAATCCAGTTGATTTAAATAAGAGTGTGGCATGTTCATAAGATCAATGGGCAGCTGTTTTAAGAGGGAATTTATAACCACCACAGACTGTCCTGCTGTGCTCACTGTGCAGATTTTGCGCTGATACGGTGAGCTCGCTTGCAGGAGGTATGATGTAAATCATAGAAAAAAGGCCGGCAGCGGAGGTCAGACTATTTAGGATTTCATCACAGCCAAAAGAGCATCGGCGACAACTTCATCATCACCAGCGCAGAGAGGTGAACAATCCATGGCACAGATACCTCAGCGCTGCTGCCAGTTTATTAAAGTGAGCGGAATCGAGTGTGATGTTTTCCAGGCTGTGGATATAAACCCGAGGTGAGAAAGTTTAAAGGACGCTTTGTTCTCCTGCTCAGATGCAAAAGCGCAGCTGCGAGCTTCACTGAGAACACAGAGAGATTAGAGCTGAACACACACACACACACACACACACACACACACACACAAACACACACACACACACACACACAAAGGGGTTACGTCACTCTTGTTTCTGTGCAACAAAAAGTTTGACAAGCTGATCTGATTAGCTTCAGCCAGCGATAAAAGTGAAGACACCTGAGTTAAAAACGGACAGGGAAAGATATCGATCGCTGCGTGTTTGTGAGGAGGATGAAGGGTTGCTTCAGAAATGATGTGGGCCTGAACTTGAAATACACTCACAGCAACTTTCTGAAAGTTTTTCTGAGCTCAGATCTGTGTAAACATTTATTTATTAGATCTACTGTAGAGTGTGTCCCACTCGGATCTAATTTGTCTTTTTTTAGCAGATACTTTTAGCATCGGATACTTTTTCAATTGAATTTCTTAAAACAAATCGAGCACAAACTTAGTTTAGATACCTGAAAATGCTTCATTGCAAATCTGATATTAGCTTAAAAGCTGCATCACATGGACCAAATTTCAAGTCTGGTCAGTTTTCCTTAGGGAATTAATCAGTTAATTTATCAACTGAACAGATTAAAAAACTCATTCTTAAACAAAAATCTTTCTAAGTTCATAAATGGATGATTTTTTGGGTTTTTACACTTGGGCTTTAGGAAGCAGTGAACATTTTCCACAGTTCTTTTCATTGATTAATCAATTAATTTATGTGATGTTAAAAAGAAAAAGTCCAAGATCACTTGCTTTGCTCTAATCACGAGACTATTCGACATACTTCTTTCAGCTGCTCCCTTTATGGCCGCCACAGCGGATCATCTGCATCCATCTCATCCTATCCTGAACATCCTTGACTCTGGGATGAATAATAAAGCCATAAAAAGCCCTGAAAAAACAGTTTTTAAAAAAAAAAACAATAATAATTAATTTTTGCATTGACCCCTCAGTCTCACATTTGCAGGGCGAGCCTCGGTTGTTTAATTAAAAATGAGTCATGCACTGCTTGGGTGTGTGTTGTACAGTAAATTGTGTTTTTCAGGCTGTTGTTACCCAGGACTGCTGGACAAAGCTTTTAAATTCATGCCACTCCATTAATTCAGGTCTGAGGGATTAAGGGTCGGTTTGTTGGAGTGCAGCACTGCGCTGCAGGCAGGGGGAAGCTCAGCCCTGCAGAGAACAGAGAAGATGTTTTAGGTCCTACAGCAACATGGCAAGTGCTCTGTCTCTACGTTATAGATTTGCACAGTGAAAAGCAGTTACCAACCTATTTTTTTATATTCTCATATTACACATTCGCACAGATCCCTGTACTGAGAAACACGGGCATATCATTTATCTTCAACCTATAACAGTGGCCTTAAATTACAGTATAAGAGCCAGATGGAGTTTATGTTTCTTGATAGTGCTGTGCCATGCTCAGCATCACAGTAATTAATATTATTTAGTGCAAGGTCTCAAACTAATGCAAATAAATGCAGCACATTTATCAAAGTCACTTTACTAATTTGATTAATAAAGGAAAAGTGTCGACCGGTTAAACGTTTGAATAAACATGCTCGAGTTTTTAATTTTGGTGATTATTGGAATTAACATACAAGATGCAAACATGTATCAGATAAATGTTTCCTGACACTAGTAGTTCATGCTACATCTGCTCCTGCTGTTTTAAAAAGTCAGCACAGGAATCAGAACTGCCTCGAGCTGCCTTTGTCCCCAATTACGGCATGTTTTACCTTTTAAGCTGCCCTGCTGTCTGATTGTGATGTGCGGCTGATTCAGCGCTGCTTTTAGATTCTCCTTCTCTCAAATGGATTTTGGAGGAGAGACTTTATAGAATTAGAAGATTGTCTTGTTGAGTCTTTATTCCGCACATTTCAGTAACGATGAGCGTCACTGTGTACTTGCTGGGTTTCTGTCGCCCTCAGAAGAGCTGTTAGAGTCACATAACAAACAGAGAGCTACGGTAGCACAATAACGATGATTCACGTTTCATATATTGCATGTTTTTGAGTTTGTCGCATATTTTCTTCATATTAAAAAATGAAATAAACTCCCAGAAATTACCAGCATATAACATAAGTCTGCCTGAAATATCCTAAAAATGGGGGAAAGGATGAAAATGTTACTTTTTAACATGTTTAAGATCATAAAAGGCTGCATTTTATCCCAAACCGTAATCTTTTCCTGTATTTAACTACAGAGTTTAAGTGCCTAAAGCGCAGACTTTAAAGAAAGATGAGCATATAGCGTCTTGCGCATTTTATTTATTGCCATCTTGGTCTTTGAAAAATAGCCTCCTCTAAATCATGTCCTGCTTTATCTTGTATTTTACCGTAAATGGGACCATGATTAAGTAAGTGAATACAACAGGATGTTTATTAACATTTCAAACTAGTAACTGAGCCCATAAACTGATCAGCAAAGTGTTTACTGAGGTCATAGACCAAGTGAGACCAAGTAGTTTTCTCATACCAGCCTACTTCTTTTGCAATGAAAGAAGTCGCCACCTGCTGGCCATTATATAAAAGGCAGGTTTAAGGCACTTCACCCAGTCTCTTTCTTGCAGCCCTGCAAAATATTTTTAATATGCAGTCAATGGCAGGAACCTAAACAAAAGAACAGAACTTGAAAGCAAAACTTCAAAATGCAGACAACTGCCAAACTCTAGCCTCGTGGTGAAAGGTTGTGTGCGTTTGTCCCTCCTACACCTACTCACTTCTTCACTGTTGCTGTTGCTTTGTGTCATTTAGGAAATTCTCTCAGTGGTTGTTTCAGACTGCAGGAACAAACAGCCACTGTAATCATCTTAGACCTGTTGGAAAGAAGTTCATCTCAAATCTTAATTGTGTGTCTTAATGAGTCGACTTTTTGTTAATCTTTGAAGAAAACCTCTCCCGTGAGCATGTTTGTGTGTCTATGTGTTGTCGTGGTGCAAGGGAGTCTGATAGGGTTGGGTTGTACATTCCCTCATGGGAAGATGTGCAGACAAGTACAGGACAAACACGAAGCCATTAGGACTGGTTGTTATGGTCCCCTCCATAATGATGAGTTATTTGGGTTGGCATCACCCGATTGGTGAGTCAGTGTAAGTTAGTTCGGCACATCCTAATTTCCATTCTAACGCTGAATTCTCATAATTTTACGCGGGGTTTGGCAGATTGATGCTGAATACTGTTGGTCAGTGTTGCTGTTGAGAAACAGATGATTTCATATTCACCGCTCTGTTTGTATAAGGTTGCCTCTGTTTTCTGTTTCCCAGTGTTGTCTTACATTTTCCACCTGCAGCAAAACTGCATCCACCTCACTGTGGTGGTTCTATCCACTCGTGCTTGTGCGAGCGCCGTGTCTAAATGTGTTTCCTCATTCGAATAAACATTAAACAGGTGATCTCAGTGGTCAGTGAAATCACTAAAACTAAAGCTACTGAGTCCATGATGCTGAGTGCATGTGAAATAGCTGTTTTAAAGTGATGCTTTATGATTCTAAGTTTCTAAGGAGCACAGGTTCACAAACAGATTTAAACCAGTTTTCCCCCTGTGGAGATCATTACATGATTGTGATTGGCATAGGTGAGGTGTTGCTTTTGCAATTGCTGTTATTAGCGTGAAATGTTTACTTGGCCTGTGTTCTGGGAATGCCTCTCCCTGTGGGTGCTGTTGAGGGACTCTTCTTAGAAGTGGACAGTTTTCACCCCGTCTGACCAGAAGGCTGTGACGCACTCGGCTGCTGCTCCAGTGACTCACTGGTACTCCTGTTCCTGGATCTGTGAAAGCTCATCCGCTCCCTCATCGCGGTTCCTGCCCTCCGTGACCTCGCAGGTTCCGGTGTTTCCACACGTCTCGACTGTGATGTACAGATGGACCACAGGCAGGAGAAATCCGTCCCACTCCCTCTGACACGAGGGTGATGGTGCTCGTCTTGTTTTTACTTATAATACAGCAGGAAAGCAGAGGCAGGAGATCTGCTGTTTATAGTCCATGTCTATGTCTATGAGTGGACTTCTGGCTGCATGCAGGAAAACAGTCCACTTGGAAAGCAAAACATTTTCAACATGCTCAATGTTTGCGGAAGTTTGTTTTCCTTCCCGCGTCCGTGTGACGGGATGCAGAATAGTGACGTTTGTCGAGTATCAATGACGTGCAGGTCGGATAAATGCGACCTGGCCGTACAGACACAGGTCGTATTTGAAAAGATCGGATACGTATCGGATTTAGGCCTGGGTTGCATTTGAAAAAATCAGATCCGTGTTGTTCAGACTGTCATGAAAAGATCAAATACAGGTCGCATGAGGGCAAAAAAATTGGAATTGGGTCACTTCAGGCTGCAGTGTGAACGTAGGCCAAGTAAATATATTTACTAGAGTACTGTATCTAAGTACAGTTTTAAGGCACTTTGTTTTAAGGCTTCTCACTTTAAAGTTATAAATTGATTTACATGTTATTGGGTGAAATAAGTATTTGATCCTCAAGCAAAACATGACTTAGTACTTGGTGTAGAAACCCTTCTCACTTCTCTTGACAGCTCGAAGCTTCCTGTAGCAGTCTGTAGGATTAGGTCTATAGACTGGAGACTGGAGCACATTAAAGTCACTCCATGACCTTAATGTGCTTCAGCTTTAGTCACTCCTTTGCTGCCTTGGCAGTATGTTTTAGTTCACTGTCATGCTGGAAGACCCATCCATGGCCCATCTTCAGTGTTCTGCCTTAGGGAAGGAGGTTCTCATCTGAAATATTATCCATTTGGTTTCATCTGGCCACAGCAATTCCTTCCAAGCCTTCTCTGAATCATTTAGATGTTCACTGGCAAACTTCAGATGGGCCTGTATATGTGCCTTCTTGAACAGGGGGACCTTGTGGGTGCTGCAAAACTTCAGTCCATTTCAGTGTAGTGTGTTACCAGTGGTGTTCTTGGCGACTGTGGTCCCAACTGCCTTCAGATCATTAACAAGCTCCTCCTGTGTAGTTTTGGACTGATCCACCACCTTTCTCATGATCATCACAACCGGTTGAGATCAGAGGTATCTGTAATAGATTAGTTGATTGAATGTAATCTGTGTGCCACATGTGTTGTAGGGGATCAAATACTTATTTCACTCAATGACATGCAAATTAATTTATAGCTTTTAGGTAATGTGTTTTTTTCTGGAGTTTTGGATGATATTCTGTCTCCCTCCATTAAAATAAAACTACTAAAAAATTTGGAGAGTTTCGCAAGGGAGCAAACTTACAAATTCAGCAGGGGATCAAATAATTATTTCCCCAACTGTACACTTCACAGTGGGGGAACTCTCACTTCACTAAACCTACAACTGTTCTTATTATGACCTCTGATAAAAAGCACAGGAAGGTCTTCATGCGTGGTTTAGTTTCAGTAAATATTTCACTAAATTATTCAATATGTTCAATATATATTTTTGTCTTTCTTATTCCATTAGATCAGATTTTTCTGGTGTCCCTGTACAGCTCCACCTCCAGCAGCTCCAACAGTAATATTTGCTTGCATAATGATGTTAATTAATGATGATATTAACAATCTAATGATGTCATCTCATATAAACCAAGCTAGTACTTTTATCTTAATACTTTAACAACATTTTGCTGCTAATGCACTTTTAGTTAAGTATGATTTTTTTTTTTCTCATGCAGGACATTTGCTTGTGGAGTGTTTTACATTGCTGTGTTTTTATTTTACTTAAATAAAGGAGTGAACACTTTATTTCCCTGATTATTATTATGTGGGAGTAGGAGCATGATAGATTGGAGACTAATAATATTCTCCAAAATACTGTGCTGTTTACATAGCCAAATAATCAGAGAATAGGTTCTCAAAGATAAATCACAAATATAAATCAATTCCTGTTTTCCCAACTGACGTTTATATTTATGGAAAATAAGAGAAGTTCTCGATTAGGTACGATTAATCTGCCGTGTGTCTGAACATGATCCTCCCACTCCTTTCACAGCTCCTCACTGGCCAGAGTTCACATCACATTAATTTTTTTGTGAAATCAAATATACCCTATGAAAGGTCATTTATATTGCGAGGAACCCATAGTAGTTTGTATGTGTTGTCAGCGGCCAGCTTTGCTGTTTGTGTATGTTCATAATGAGAGCGCAGGATGAGGTAATCATGCATTCAAATGGAGAATATGTATGTCTTTGTTCCAATTTTGTTGTTATATAAAATATGTTTTTAAGTTTAAGTTTAAGTTGTTTCATCTTTGTGAATTCTGTATTTTGAGCAGTATTCAAATTTAAGAAACTCACACCTAAAGCCGGTTGAGTTTAGCAGAAACTAAACAGAACCCGTGCCAGTGGCTGCATGTTGAGCTCCTCTCGTGGAATAGGCCTACAAGCACAATATAAAAACAGAACACTATAAATACAGATGGCTTGAAGAGAGGAGTCAAGAAAGCAGTGAGGAGAAACGAATATGACGGAGAGGGTCCGGCCTCCACACAGGTTCACAGATCCTTTGGTTGTGTATCACAGGTGATCTCCTCCCTATTTCTTTTCCATCAACACATCGTCTCAGGAGTACACAGACCCACAGTGATGCAGCGGCTCACAGAAGCTGATCAGAACAGTTTCAGATCAGGAACAGCAGACAACTCAGCCACTCTGGGCAGAAAGGAACGCCGTTATTGGGCAAGTGCTCAGAGTCGAGCCGTGGGAGGTCAAATGACTGTCTGACATCTGTCAGTCATCCTCCAACAAGCCGAAACCTGACGGCACCTTGCTGCCTTCATTAGTCTACCTCCCACATCACCTGCAGCTACAGCTGCTGAGTTACATACCTGCCAACCTCTCAGCCTGGAAGATGCATCTTTATTTGCCAGGCTGCTAATATTGCATTCCTCTTGCGGTCTGGTTAACTTTTCATAACTAAAAATGAAAATGTTCATGCCAAATGGTTCAAATGGCTTCCAACTCCATATTTTTTTTTATTTGTGTCCTCTATTGCATTACAGATTATAAGATAATTCTCTGGTGCTATTTATCTACCTAAAACAAGCCAGCTTTCTTCTGATCATCTGCTCACAAACAGAGCTGTGTGCCTGAGATGATCATATTAGGGATGTCCGCTCTCTGTGACATCATACAGAGCCAAGGGTAGAAAAAGAGCAGTCTGAAGACTGATCTTTGACTCACAGGGATCACTTGTGCATACACTGACCTTACTTAAAACTTTGACTGTTTTATAAGATCATCCACAAATTTAAGAGTGCACGCAGTGTGAGACAGAAAATAAGACTATACTGTATATGTATTTAAATTCTTCTTTTATCTTCCTGTGAAATGAAATATAAAAAAAATTGATGACTCACACTCCACTCAGGGACACTATGTCCTATATAGTGTCCTATATTGTACTGCTCATGAGGTATAAAAAATGATTTTGGTGTCAGTAGCTGATTTCCTCTTTTTAACAACTGTATGGTTTAAATAGGTATAAGGCATGCATGGTTATAAACATTTCCAATATAGGTAGGTGATGTCCATTATAGTCACTAGATGCTTGATAGACTTTTATAGGCTTCAGTCACACAGGCCTAGAGACAAGTCAGCGACTCCACGTAAATCTCTGGTCACTAGGGAAAAATATGCATTCCCCAGCGGGCTGGAGAATAGTTGCGGCCTGTCGTCAGGTGAAATTGGTCACCAAGAGGGTGTTGCACCAAAAGCCTCCTTGTGATTCCTTTGATCACCAGCTGATTGCCGTGGCCACTAGTGACAAGTCGGAGTCTTCCAATTCAAACTATTGTATGGGCCACTGCGGCAATCTGCAGCAATCAAAAGGAGATATTTTTAGTGCAGCACCATATATCGCTTTGTATATAATTTTACCTAGTGACTGCCAGCAACTAGTCATGGTTGTCAACCACTTTTCCCTAGGATTCAGTAGATACCAGGGTGTCACTGACCCCTTTCTGGCACTAAATGACTTGGCTTTAAGAAACTGATTTCACAGCTAGTGCCAGCAGCGACTTGCAACCAGTCCGGCAACCTGTGGTTGCCAGATGATTGCAACTGGTCTCTAGGCCTGTGTGACTGGGACCTTAAATTAGTTGAACTGGATTTCTCCTCCTGGCATATAATATGACTTACTGAGAAGTTACTTAAAATACTATATTCTGTCTGTCAGGGGAGATAAATCTGTGCTCCAGTTTAATTTTCTGAGTAAAATTGTAACATTATTTTATTAATATGTTAGCACTATTAGCGGAAATCTGTGTTTTCCCAATGCACCCATGCGGTTTATGAATGCACTTTGCTAACTAACCTTGATAGGATTACTGATAATTTAGCATGCCACCTTCTCCTCCAAATGGGCTTTTTGAACTTCTGCCAAGGCTCAAGGCTTCAGAAAAATAATATAAAAAAACAAGTGGTTGTAACTGTGGCTACAACCATGTATTTTTTGTACAAGCTAAAAAATAAACTTTAGCCTCATGTCCACATTTAGATAAGGATACTATATTCCACAGATTCATTTAGTGTGTTTTCACTTAGTTTTATGAGTTTGTGGGATAAATGTCACAGGATAAATGTTGTGGGGTATGTCACATTTTCAAATTTTAATTTAGATGAATTGTTAAAATCCCCAAAAATCAGTTCTCTTTAGCAGCTCAGTTTCCTTTACACTGTGGGAAGCAAAGATCAAGAACCAAGGTTACTTTTTTTTTGAATGAGAAGCTAATGCAATATAGGAATTGATGTCAGTGGCTGTCGTTGGTTGGATTGTGTTTGGATGTCAACTGGCAAAATACAGTTTTTACACTTCTAAAATGAAATGCTTGCAATTTAAGTGCCATTCAAGCCTCTTCCTCCACCTCCTTGATGCACCAACACAGGTGAGGGTGGTGTGGGTGGAGGCAAAAAGGCTTTTACATCGAGGGCTATGTCCAGATTTGAACTTCCCCTGAAGTCATGCCCATTTTGTAGATATCAAATGAAATCCCTGAACAGTTTGATCCTTCCCAAAATGATACCTTGACTGCATATCTCAAATATGTCACAAAAGTGCACAAACAGTCATTTAACTGTGTCTTTAAGTGTTGACAACATTTCTGCTCCAGTGCTGACATGCAAAAAGCCCCAGTGTTGTTCGTGTTGGGAGCGATGGTGCATATGAGTCTCCCAGCTTTAGCAGGGTCATTACCAAGATGAATATAGTGATTATAAGGATGAATAAGGTGTGATTATGAAGATGAATAAGACGATTAGGGCTCTTGTCATTGCTGCTAGGGTGGCTGTTCATTAGGTGGAAGATGTCAATGTGTAACATGCATGAACCAATTACCTTTTCATCCACAGGGGAATTATTTGCACATACCTGTGCTTGCATTCACATGAGAATGCTGCAACAGTGTAACTGCAGACCAGAGGAGACCATTTGTGTTTATTTGTGAGGTTAAAGGATGCATATAAGCAATATATCTCTTTCTGTCTGTGGTGTTATCCGACAGTAAGTTTATATGTTTGACCTGAAGGGACACAAGCAAACCTGACTGCCTTTGCAGACTTCTGTGTGGAGTCAGCGCTAGCTTACATGCTGCCATGCTGGTACTATAACAGATGCTGACTAATGCTGCATGCTGTGTCACTGAAGCCGCTTTGTGTCCAGGGGTTAAAGACACCTCACTGGCTCCAACCATGTGATCCCAGATAGCTATATCCATGGCAACCGCAGCGAATGGTTCTGATGTCCACATGGCAACGGCTGCTGTAGGGGCTGAGGATGGAGGTGGGAGGAGGAGGATATGGGGGAGGGGAGGGAGGGGTTTCTGGATGCTGACGCACTCAGTGGCTGCCTGGAAAGTTTTCGAAAATGCCACCCACTGGCGAATCAGAAGTGGGCTTGAATCTCTCTGTCTCTAACTCTTTCTCTTTTAAACTGCGCCTCCTACTCAGTCAAGTCCTCCTGACCTCCTGCAGCCCCCACCCCCCTCACTCTACCCTCCCCTTCCCATCACGCACCTCCTACGTGCTTGTGTCTCATCAAACCTTTGTCTCAGTCTGCAGCAATGTGGCAGCAGTGATCATGTTTGATCACTGTTAGAGGGTTTCATGTGTGGGCAGGCCCGACCCGGATGTCTCTCTCCTCTGCCATCCAGGAAAGATTTGCCCACTTCTGCTTTTTACCTACCACCAGATCTATACAGTCTCATGATTGCTAATGTGAATACAGTGTTAAACTTATTCATGCTCTGTGGCAACATGGAGAGCTCCATGTGACAGTGGCATCACCAGTTAAAACAAGTGAAAAAGCAGCACACTGCAAATTATTTTTTGAAGCAGGTAAAATAGTTTGCAGCTAAATAAAAGGTCTGGTGTATTTAACAGACTTACATAGCCATGGTTGCCCTTCAGTAAGTAAAGTCCCATCTCAAGCTGAGCACTTTTGTCATTGTCATCTTGTTAATTTGAACCCAGATATGATGAGTGAGGTTTGGATCTGACGGCATGCTCATACAGTAGCAACTTCCCAACAATCCCAAGGTAAAACAGACCATGACGCATATCTATCTTTATGCACTATTTTATTCTTTATTGGACCAAATTTAGCAAAAGTGAGCATCATGCTGTAATGAAGAAGATTGGAAACAAACTATTGAGACCATAATCTGAAAAGAAGACTGCTGATCCATAGAGAAGCAAGGCCATTTTCCCACAGACTTCTATACAGTCAGACTGCTTTCTGCAGCCAGAGGAGTTTCGTCCTGCTGGCCATTAGAAAGAACACAGGTTGAAGGCACAGGAAACTGCTCTATGTATAACATGGCAAGAAAGCAGATTTTAAGTCAGCCTGATACATGAGCTGGATTTCTATTTAAGAGCTACTCTAGCAAATTACTGTTGGGGGGCTTGTTATTCTAAATTGTCCTATATGGTTGTCTGTCACTCTGTAATAGCCCTGACTGATGCCCTGCCCCTCCCCCAGTGTCAGCCAGGATAGACTCCACCCCACAAGCATCCCTAGTTGTGTAAAGAGAAAACAGAGAGGATGAAAGTCATCTTGGGTTTTTAGAAACTATAACTGAACTTCTTTTTTTTTTTAGATCACACACATTAATTAATTAGTCAGTGAAAATAACTGCCACTTGCAAATGAGTTTGATTCTGTGTCAATCAATGAATTATCCTCAGGTTGCTGTTCATTGCGTGTAAATGGCTGTATGTGACTCTGCTTGGGTCCAGCGATGTATCCCACCTCTCACCTGATGTCAGCTGAGATAGGAAAGTCCAGCTCAACCTTCTTTATTTAGACCAATGATAAGTGATTGAGTCACTTTCTCAGTTTAAACTCCCCCAAAGTTACACTAGTAAACTGATCTCATGTTGAATAACTGGAAAGCTCAAACAGGAATATTGATGTACTTCTGCACTAGATATAACACCAGATTGGTGAATCATACATGATTGTGGTCCTTGCGACTGTGATTTCGTCTGCATTTGTGATTCTCACCTACTGCTGATGGTACTGACATGTTGGTTTTATGACTGAGAAGTCCACAGGGACAAACTACGCACATCTCAGAAAAAAGACTCACAAACTACGCAAAGAAAATCAGCTTAAATATTATGTGCATCCGTCTCTGTTCGGTCAGGCATTATGCAGTGACTTCGATCATACTATGTGCAGCAAAACTCACAGTCAAGGAGGAACAAATGAGCCAAGGCTGCCTTAAAACTTACAGGGATTCCTCAGCAGCAGGACTGAAAACTGCCTGCAAGAATGATGGCAAGAGAGAAACTGAGAGTTAGCGTTTCCTGTTCCTGTAATAACCAGGAGCCAGGGGCCATGCTTGTGCTATCAGTAGTATTAGAAAAACTTTATCAGCTTTGTCATGGACCTTTTTTTAACCAGTCAACACCTAAACTTTGGAACACTTCCACATTAAACAGAGCTCTGGCTCAGCTGGAGCTGGTCCAAAATCCTACACCTATATGTGAACATCAGCCTGGGGAAAACATCCTTTTGAAAAACTTGAATAAAGAGAAGCATGGCAACATCACCATGCCAAGAATAGCTTCTCCTCATGGTTATGTGTATGTGCCAAAGGGGCCTGAAAATGAGCTTGATGCTGACTGGATAAGCCCCGGTCCCTCAGGACTAGACCCCTAGCCTTGCTGCCATGGGCAGCTTTAAATCTACATTCACCCTCCCACCTCCTCTCTTTGCCACAACAACCCTTCCTCTTCACTCCACTTCACTCTTGAGTGTTTCTGCCTCTCCAGGCTCTGTGGTAATGACTGCAGAGGACAGGAGGGGACACAGAGGACATGGGGTTAGCTCATAGCTCAGCTGAGTATAGGAGGGAACAGCAGGCAGTGGTGACTGGGCTGACTGAGTTAGTCAGGATAACACCCTCTCTGGACAACCCTCAAACACTTCACCCAACCCCATCTAAGGGCCCATTGGGGAACTGGTGATGGCTCAATCCCAGCAAGAGATCACAGATAAACCTGCTCTATCGTTTGATGGCGGCAGCTCAATAAATCATGAGCACTTGATGGTTTTCAGAAAGGCTGAGCAGGCTGTGGTTACAGTCTGGATTTCAACCTTCAGAAGCTTTAGAGGGTTTTATTTTTCATTTATTCTGTTAAGTTCTCTGAAGTCCTTTGAGGAAATGTTTTTCATTTTTTCTGTTCATCCTTCGTGCCATAATGCTTCTCTGCAGAGAAACTTATGTTTTTGTATTGAAATTCATCTAATTTCACTCCTTGTTAAACAAACTGACATGGGCCTGACAACACGCATAAAACCTCCAGCATGTTTTACAGTGAAAGATCAGTTCCCATTTTGATTGTAGCTTGTTGTTAGCATTGCTTGAGGCCTGACTTTGAGCTGCTAACATGGCTAAAAATGGACTGCTCGGCTTGTTGAACCATAAATCAAGTCAGTCGAGACATCGTTTTTGGCCAGGATGAAATATTTCAACAAATATTGCATGGATAGCCATTTCATTCAGTACAACAGTTCATGGATAACTTGGAAATTGTTGATCCTCTGATGTTTCAAATAGGGCATCATCATTTCAAAGTCCCATCTACTTTCTACTGTACTTTGCAGAACTAATAGCTAGATCTTTGCACTCTAACAGGCTAAACAAAGCCCCTCAGATACGGGATACATGACACGCTGTTTTCATGCATCTTTTAAAGTGAAGGAATTCTGCAAATCTTAATCAGCCATGGTATGCACAGGATATTTGAGATACATATAAAAGACTTAGCAAGCAAGTCAGGGCCAACTAGTGAAGTGTAATCAGGCATTTTTGTGGTTTTCTCTGCTAGTGCACGTTTTTGATTTGTGATGCTGCAGCATGTAAAAGTGCCGCTCGCGTGCAGGCTTCTATAGAAAGAAGTTTTGGATGGGGAATTACATTTTTTCAAGCTTATTGCAAATAAATGAAATTGGTGATCAAATTACTTAACTTGTTATTGCTATTTAGAGCAAATCCCCAAATCAGTTGTTTTGTTTGTTTGTTTCTTTGCTTGTTTGTTTGTTGTTCACTCACTGTGACTTCATGTATTTTAGTCTTGAGTCAAAGTGAAACTGTCTAAAGTCCTTAAGTCAAAGGCAACTGGACATAGTGGGGCTTTTTTTTAAGTTACCAGATTTTTCATGCATGAAGCTGAAAGAGTAAGATTAGGTGAATGGAAAGGAGTCCGTCCATTTCCATCCACTTATCCTTTTTAGGCTCACAGGGGTGTTGGAACCTATCCCAGCTGTCATAGGGCTAAAGGCAGGGTACATCCTGGGTAGGTTTAGGTTAACGAACTAATCATCATACCTGCTAGAAATGAGCATATTCAAATGCTAACATTAGCACTAGCAAGTCCAAATAAAACATATGTGGCACTAGTCTTGTTGTAGTGTTGAGTGTTAAAATCTTAGCTGATGGTTGGACGTTCCAGGATCCAGTTTCATATTGACCATCCCAACATGTCAGGCAGCTGGATCCTTCGCTCCCATTCGTAGTTGCTTCAGGTGATCACCTGAAAACTGAGAAAAGTTTAACTCGGGGCTGCCCACTACACATCACTAATTTTTTTTACCTGTTGCTAATACAAGTGGCTGAACTCCTTTGACATTTCTTGGTCTCTGCTGGCCTCCCCTGCTGATGCCCCTGCTGAGGAGCATGCCCCTTAAGAGCTGCTAACAGGGTGGTGGACTCAGTACATGCTAAAAGTTTTTCAGCATGTACCACATTGCACTGGTCTTTCCAGTGTGTGCCAATTAAACTTAACAGAAACAGTTTCAAAAGTATATCAAAGGGTATTTCTGGAGTTATTTTACAGCCAGCTCCAATTTATTTATTTTTCCCTCTTGTTGTATTTTACTCCCTCTGTAGGAGAATAGTGTGCATCAGAAGCAAACTAAAAAGTCTGGTGTATATAAAATGCATGATGTGACAACAGAGAATATTCTATTTTGTAACTTTCAGAACGAGAACAACTCAAGCTCTGCGGGACGCACCACTCGTGCATCCTTGCATTGCTGGAACATTTGGGATCTTTGAAAGAAAAAAAAGTTTGCACCTTCATCCTGGATCAGTCAGAAAAAAATGAAAATACAGATTTATGATTTAAACACAGAGCTCTTCAGTTACTCAGCACACTGCCCTGAAAGTACAAGAGCTGCTCGGTGCACACAGGTGTTTCTCTTTAAAGTGATAAGTGATTTGACCCACTGAACACCTGAGTCTTCAGCAATACTTCCCCATTCAGCAGCAGTCCCCTGCAAAAGCTCCTAACGGCCAAAAGGATCTCTCTGCGCCGTGCCCCTGCATTCACACTCACGTGGGGAGGCCTCTGAAATGAAAATGCCATTATAAAACATTTACCAGCCTGCTGAGTTTACATGTCTTACAAGAAAAGGACTGTTTGGAGTGGTTAAGTGTCACATAAATCTTTCAGCACGCTAATTGAAGTGGTTCCCCCAATAGGCCACTCTCCACAGCTGGTATTACAAATCGCACAACTGTGGATGGGCCAGCCAGCTGCAAACCAAATCTTACACCCACTTGATAACGCTGTTAAGACACACACATGGTGCTCTGTGGGTTGCTGCTGCTGCTGCTGCTAGTTTGCTCAGACAGCTCCACTGGGAGTGTGTAATGTAGTCGTATGTAAACACAAGTCATCTTCCAGTGAAATATGCTCTGAGAGGAGGCACAAGTGTGCTCTTGCCTCCCTTCCCCTCCCCTCCCCTTGAAATGCATCTTATTTAAAGCATATTCAAGCAGGTATGTTGAAGAGGATTGTTATTTCCAGCAGCAGCCTAGGGGGGGAGTAGTTGCAGGAGGCGGTGGGGTTACACCTACAAGATTCACCAACTCACTTCTGAAAACTGGCATGCTGCAGTTAGCTGCTGAAGCTTTGCAGGATTGCATGCCTTGAGCTTTAGTTATCTTTAGTGAAAAGAAATCACCTAGCAGCTGACTGGAAAGAAACCAATTCTAATCTCACACAAAGAGGAACTTTACATCATATATCAGCGTATCAAGTGCAAAAATTGTGCAGGTCCATTAAACTCTGGAGGGCCTTTTCATGGCTCGGCAATTACACCGACACTCAGACTTGATGTATTCCACCTCCTGCTCCATCTTCCCTCTCTGTCCTTCAAAACCTCTCTGCTACCTGTCTTTCCTGTATTTATGTGTCCTCCTCCTTCCCATAATTGTCTGTCTGCCTACTTTTCTCTCTCTTTGCCACATTCGGGAGTTGACGTGATATTGCTGTAGAGACAATAATATTTTTTTTTCTTGGAATTTGTTAGAGTAGCTTTACATGTTTCACATTATCACACAAAGCCACCGAATGAAACTAGCTTTTTAGCTCGTCTTCCTTTTAGCTAACTTTCTTCTGATTGGCTGCACAAACAGGTGTGACCCACAGGGCTTCTGTAATATCAGACAATATTCAGATGTCAAAAAAGAGTGTTTAGAACTAAGACCAAAAGGCTACAGTTTGAACAGGCTCATCGAAAACAGAGATGAAAAATATTACTTGGTCTGATGAGTCTCGATTTTTGCTTCAGCTGTCGGATGGTAGGGTCAGAATTTGTTGTAAACAACTTGAAAGCATGGATCCATCATGCCTTGTATTAGCGGTTCGGGCTGCTGGTGGTGCTGAAAGGGTGTGGAGAATATTTTCCTGGCACACTTTGGAACCCCTTAATACCATTTGAGCATCATTTAAACACCATAGTCTACCTGAGCCATGACCCTTTATGACCACATTGTATCCATCCTCTGATGGCTGCTTCCAGCAGCATAATGCACCATGTCACAAAGCTCAAGTCATCTCAGACTGTTTTCTTAAACATAGCAGTGAGTTCACTGTTATCAGTTCTCAATCCAATAGAGCAGGATGTGGTGGAACAGGAGATTTGCATCATAGATGTGCAGCTGACAAATCTGCAGCAACTGTGTGATGCCATCTTTTCAATATGCACCAAAATCTCTGAGGAATGTTTCCAGCATCCATGAAGAGTTAAGGCAGCTCTGATGGCAAAATAGAGCCCAGCCAGGTACTAGCAAGGTGTATCTAATAAAGTGTCTGACAAGACAAAACAAAAAGCCCCTTTATTAACACACATGAAAATATAAGCCTGCGGTCTGACAAACAAACTCTCTGTCCCTTGTTCCCAGCAAATATCGTATTGCAGTTGTAGCTACACACACTCTCTATCTCCCTACAGGTATAGTTTGACTGTAATTTCTTAGTCAAAGAAAGGACAAAAAATTAGGGCTGTACCTGTAGTTCACCTCACTGTTGCTAACTTAGCAATGCCGGACAGCAGATTTAGCACGTTTTAGAGCCCATCAGTGTCAGCTTGGTGATCTGATCTATTTGAGATCTTCTGAAGTAGGAGCTGAAGCACCCAGACCCAGACTTTGTGCTGTACTGTGCGACAGCATGAAGTAAGAGACGTGCTGCTGCTCCTGACTTTCACTTTGAATGATCATTTAAATTGTATATATAGCAGGAGCACAGCCAGTATCTTTAGTCTGTGTGTGTGTGATGATATTGTCCTACAAAAAATCTGATACTGAGTATTCATTGCTTATTATGACTTACCAAATTGCTGATTGCAAATTTCCTATAAATTTTGCATCAAAATAAGTACTTCAGGAAGAAGTCATTTTATCAGTTAGAAGAAAAGAAGACAAAGTGACTAAATATGGCACAAATTGGAAACAGTATTAATATCCTTATCAAGCTTTATTTTAAGCATCAATATCCAGACTTCAGTAATCAGTGTGTCCTTAATGAAAGCATCTGTGTGATTTTATCATATAATCCATTTTTCCAAAGCATTTTTTGCCATTTTCCATCACTTCAGGTCTGACCTGTGCTCTTTTAATTGCATCATCTCATCTCATTTTCTCCAGTGGTTTAATGGTTTTTATTAGCACCTACAACTGTTCATTCATTATAAAATAACCTTTTTTTAATCTTCAAATTTGTGCTACATCTGTATGAAACCCCGATAAGTGACAGTGAGGCATTCAGAACAAACATTGCTCCATTTAATTCTTATATCAGACAGCAGCTGTCGCCAGCCCACAGGTCCCAGTGAAAGAGCCGATCGAGGGCGCTTTGATGGCTCGCTTTGTCAGGTGACGCTCTCTTTAATGTGTGAGTGGTCATCACCACAGGGTCCCCTTCCCACCGTTCCATGTGGGCCATTCACAGAGCAATAATTGCATCCCGCTGTGCCCATCATGCCTCGCTGCCAAGACCTCCTCAGCACCATGGTAACCAACACCTGTTCCCCTAATTAGAGGGACACTGGAGGGAAAGGATATGAAGAAGTTAATGAAACGCTAATCTGGTCCAATCAAACAGCCAGGCATCTGCCTCCTGGTTGCAGCAGCAGGTCACCATAATGGTTGCCTTATGGGTGCCTCCCCCGCCACATCATCCTGAGTGACCTCATCAATGCCAGAACTCCACATGGAGTAGACAGGCAGGGAAGATTTGGAGAGGAGAGGGTTGCTGTTTCCTGGATGGACAGCATACCTGAACGGTGAGGTGTCAGCCAAAAAGAGATGAGGTTTTCTCTGCACAGCAGTTGGAGCGGCTCCAGGTAGCACCAGCTGCACAGCTCTTGTTTACAAGCTGCCAACTGCTGCCAGAAAGGCCTGATGCTCAGGTGTGCTTTCCGAAAAGATGAGTCCACTCATATGAGCTGTTTTGACACTGTCTGTGGTGACCGTTAAAGAAACAAAAGTGTGCGTGTCACTAAAAGACACTGCAGCTCAGTACTGTTTAATCTACCAGTTATTTTCTGATTGAAGCAAACAGGAAAACAGTCATGTCTCCCAAAGCCTAAAATGACATCTTGATTTATATGTTTAAAGGCCAAAAATATTCAGTTTACCTTCAAGAAACACCTAAAAAAAAAAAGACCTTCACTGGGTCCAGACCTTTGAATCTGTCCATCAAACTGTGGTGAGTGATTCACGGTGAGCTAAGAATTAGCCAGTCAGAACCATAGTTAAGATTAATAAGTTGTAAAATGGATATATTAAACAGCCTGAACTACAAATAGAGGAATGTGCTGAACTATTTCTGCCTTTATCTACTTCACTTTTTAAACCAAGCAAACCAGTGTGGTGGCATGACCCGCATGCTGAAAATCTTTTCAGGCAAGTTTCATGCACAGACAGTTCTGTATTAACAGGAAAGGCAAATTGGAGGCAACATCAGGCTGAATATGCATACCTCATGGTGACTGTCGATGCCATGCAACATTCAAAGATATGGAATGTAGGAGGTTGAGAAGTCTGCCTAATATATAAAACTCATTGCACTCATAAAAAGGTTGATTTTTGCAGCATCTTCCTGTGTGAGCGCTCCTGAACCCTCTTTTTATTTTCCCCAACAGGAAACTTCAAGGGAATGTGTAAACAGATAGACCACTTTCCTGAGGAAACAGATTATGAAGCAGACCCATCTGAGTACTTCTTACGTGAGTATTCACTTTTCATTTTCACATACAGAAATACTGACTCTTTTTTTTCTGTTTGCCTTGAAAGTGACCACAAGATTTAGAGGGGGGAAAAAATCACTTCAGGAATTTTTGTTTTCTTTCTAAAAATTTCTTTTTGAAATTTGTCCCACTTTTTGCTAAGACTGGAGCGCGGTGCCAGTCGCTGCTCTTGGCCCGTGTGTCAGTGCTGTCTCTGCCTGCTTTTAGCACGAGGCTGGCCAGGCTGAGCCCTGCCAAGCGGCTCGTCTGTTTTTACTGCTTGGCTGTGTGTAACATAACGTGCAGTGTTACAGTCGGCTGTGTACCCTGTAAACACAGCCCATTGATTTCTGCTCTCTTTTCCTTTGTGCAAGCAAGATAGAGATGCTTGTCGAACTCATTTGCCTGCTAATCCTAAAAATCACAACACTGGCTCTGAGCTCGTGAGGTGCTGTTACTCTCACTAGGTCAATAGTTCAGGTAATCTTTGTATTTGTTTAAATGATAAGAAGTGAAATGTGTAAGCTTCTCCCTGTTTTGTAACTTACAGCAAGATAGAAACATTTTACAATAATCAGTAACTAATTGTTAATACTTTTATGAACACATTTAATCAGTAAATCCTTTTTTCTTTGCGCGGATTTAATTTAGTTTGTTTTTTGGAAGGACAGAAGAGGAATTTTTATGAGTTGCCTTCTTTCTTGTAAGGCAATCTGTTAACACAGCTTTTAGAGAGAAACTTTTTTGGAGAGTATTGCTGATTTTGGAAACACATTGGCTGGTATCCTCATATCCATACTGATAAGTTTATATGGACACTTGTAACTTAGTGATAGCTCCAGGCCTGCTGATGCTGCGTGACTACATGTCCCTGTTGTGCTGAAAATATTCACTTCTCAAATTTTTCTGTGTGCGCCAGAATATTAGCTTATATATTGCAGCCCAACATCAGCCATCCGATATTACACAGGTGAGGCTGTAGCTCAGGAGGTTAGACCAGATTTCTGGCTCTTCAGGTCTGCATATCAAAGTCCTTGTGCAAAAGTCCTTGTGAACCCCAAATTGCCCCCAGTGTATCCACTGGCATATGTGTTTGTGCAATAGGTAAAAGATGTTTGAAGGCATAGGTTAAAGTGCTGTATGAATGTGTGTGTGTAAATGGGTGACTGTGACTCACAGTGTAAGAAACACTTTAAGTGCTCAGTAATAGCAGAAAAGCAATATATAAGTACTAGTACAATTACCACTTGAACTTTGGACAAGGCTGCTGGCACGTTACAGATCGACTAATGTCCAATCCAACTGCTTCAGACTTATGCACCTCTGTTGGGTGACATCTAAAAAGATTGAGTTCTGCAGCGCAATTGTGAATCAGCACATTGTATGTGCTTTAACAGTTAACCAATGTGTCCTAATTCAAGGCAACTCAAAACAGATTGATTTACAAATATTATATACACTATTGGAACTTTGGCATGGTTTTATCCTTTTGGACTAGTCTGATGCTTCAGCTTGATGTGTCATTTCACATTTGTTGCAGATTTTGCCACTACTCTGATGAGCTTTTTCAGACTTAACGGACTTAATGGTCACAATGGTCACAAACTGAATCGTTCATAACCCCCGATGGCTGCATTGCCTGAACTGGCAATGAACTAGCCATGATGAATCATGTCCAACACACACATTCAAGATGTTCCAGAGAGCAGACGCAGCTCACCTAAAATTCTGGCAAACTGCAGACATTAAGTTTTCAGTTTGCTAAAAACATTAGTGTGTTCAATGAAAATGCTCTTTTTTACTGCTTGGGTGCATTACAGAATTTTTGCTCAGTTTCTTCACAATTTAGTGGGGTTGGCTTCCTTTCTGTGTTATGCAAAGTTAAAGAAAAAAACAACAACCCCTTTTTCCTACAATTAAGGTGAAGTGGAGAATATGGTAACGATGGTGCACGAAACCTGCACCTCCAAGGCAGGAAAGCAGGAGAAAGTCCAACTGAAGAAACTGAAACAACTGTGTCTGAAGAGGAAATCAGACAAGGTGCATCTTTCCAAAGAGTTTCCGTCGGTGTGATGTTGGTTTTAAAAAAAAAAAGAAGAAAAACAAAATTGAGGCTTGGGCTGAAATAACAGGTTCTCAAGATAATTTCCGCTAAGACACAAGTTTAAAAAAAAAATTGGACATCAAAGTTTATATGAAAAAAGAAAAGACTACAAGGAAAAGCAAATAACAGGTGGAGGAAAGGGGGTACATGAGCTGTCAACCCAAAATGAGAAACTCTTTGCAATGAAAAACAATTAAAATCCAGCATCAGCCAAAGAATTAGACTGTAAGTCATGATGTGCAGCAATGATATGTAATTTTTAATTAAAGACAAAGTAATTTAAGATAAACTGAGATAAGTAACACCGGAATATGTTTAAATTAAAGGTTAAAGCCTACACCTTTCCATTTAGCATTTTGTTTTCTTTGCAAGCATCTAATTGTAATTGATTTTGAACATTTTGTGGCTTATGAAAAACTTTACATAATGACCAAAAGGCACTAATAATAATGATTATTAGTAGAAGTAGTAATTTTTAAGACTTGTGTTTAAATTTCCTAAGACAGCCAGACCATCATCATTTGTTTGCACACATGGTTAAAGGCTTTGTATAGTACAAATTCAGCTTTGAGAATATTGATAAATTACTGATTCATGTGTGGATTTGTGCATATACACTGTTAGTAATTGAGGACTGATATCTTGAGGAGAGGCCATATTTCTCCTATATTAGCATCTCTTCATTGGCTCCCTGTCAGGTCTAGAACTAAATTTAAAATAGTTCTCCTCACATACAAGGTCTTAAAAAATCAGGGCCCATCAAGTCTTAAAAATCTCATCGTACCATATTATTCTAATTGAGCACTTGTTTCTCAGACTGCAGGCTTACTTGTGGTTGTTAGAGTTTCCAAAAGTAGAATGGGAGGCGAAGCCTTCAGCTATCACTGCCTCTCTCGTGTGGAACTAGCTCCCAGTTCGGGAGACAGATACCCTTTCTACTTTTAAGATTAGATTTAAAAGTTTCCTTTTTAACAAAGCTTATAGTTAGGCCCTGAACCTTCCCTTAGTTGTGCTGCGATAATCCCAGGCTGCTGGGGGCTTCCCATGACGCAGCCGAGCATTTGGTAAATAGACCGGTTCTTCTAAAATGGTTTTCTACTCAAACACTCAAAGCACTTTATACAACATGCCTCATTCACACAAGCACTTTTTTCTACACCTAAGTATTTTTTATCTAACACTGACACTCTGATGAATGCATCAGAAGTTCAGCATCTTACCCAAGGATACTTTGGCATGCAGAATGGAACAGCCAGGGATCAAACCACCAACCTTCCAACCTTAGTAGGTGATCTGCCTTACCTCCTGAGCTACAGCCATCCACCTCTTTCCTTTCTCCTTGTTTTCATACACCATTATTGCATTTAATATTTAGTCATTACTAAACTCTACCTCTCTCCCACAGGGTCTTTTGCTGTCTTTCTTCCCCACTGTTGTATAAAGTGAGTAGAGCAGAAAAGTCCTATATAAGAACCAGTCTATTTACCTTTTACCTCACCCCCAACTGATCATGGCAGATGGCTGCCCCTCCCTGAGCCTGGTTCTGCCAGAGGTTTCATCCTGTTAAAAGGGAGTTTCCTTCCTATTGTTGCCAAGTGCTTGCACACAGGGGATCATCTGATTGTTGGGGGTTTTTTCTTGTTTTTTTTGTTGTTTGGTCAATGTTGTGGAGTCTCTAGCCTATAATACTGTATAAAGCACCTTGAGGTGGCAGCTGTGAATTGGTGCTATATAAATAAAGTTTAACTGAACCGAATTGAACTGAACTGATACAAATGGCAGATATGAGCTTCCTCTGAAGGTTGCCAGGGTAAGCCCTTGTGGTTATAGTTTTCACACAGCAGAATTACATACAGTGTCTATGTAATGATGTGAACTGCGGTGAGTATGCATCCACCTGACTAAAAAATATTTCAGCACTGACAAAGAGTTTGCTTTCCACTGCATCGCTGACAGCCTAACAGCTGTGACTCTCCCATAAACTCAGGATTCTGTGAACTCTTTGAAGTGAATTCATTCAACTCAAATCAAAAGACAGAAGAACTCAGACGTCCTCCTTCAAGACTTTATACAACAGTTTTCACATAGAAGTAGTACCCCCAACACACACACAGATAGATGTGTAGAAGGAGTGGACTTCCACTTTAAAGGAATTGATCATGTAACTATATTTTTCAGTGAGTAATACTTTTGTGGAATTTATTACATGTTTAATTTACTCTGATCATAAAACATATATTCTCTGGTAAACACAGGTGCCAGGTTTATCGCTCTGTCATACCACATAAACATGCCAATGTCCCGAGCTCCAGTCATCCCCGTACCCCCTGCAGCTCGCAGTGAGTTGAAACTGTAAGTCAGAAAGTGTCCATACCCTCGTCTCGGTCTGCAGGGATTGTAATCGAGGCCTCTCAGAGAGCCGAACGGTGCGTGCCAGTGCTGGAGATTAAGCCCAGCCAATTAGACTGCGTTTGACTCTGCGCTCTGAGCAGTTGTTCCCGCCCGTATGCACCACGGTTAAGATAACAGCTCTGGTAATGAGTGTAACAGTGCCATAGCCCTGGTGAAAGCAGATCACACTCATAACAAGGCATCTCTCACGCTGGGGATGACAGTCATGGAATAGAGTCTGTGGTCTGGCCCTCGGACCGCTGATGTTTTGTGCACGCGCATGTTAACCTCTTCCCAGGCTATGATTGGAGGAGAAGGCCACATTGCTCCCAGTGGCTTGCCAATTAGGACACTCACATCCATAAATATTTCAGCCTCCTTCTTATATAGGTCAGGCCTCTATCTCTAACTCTCTCTCTGCATCTCTTCACCCTTATACCTCACACTTATAGTTTTACATGTCAGGAGTTACACAGTGCCTAATGTCGTCTCAGCCATGATGAATTCCAGCATTGCGTGGCTTTTTTTTCTTTCTCTTGTGTGTACATTAAGGTCATGTGGGATGCAGCATGCGTGTCTTTCGTGTTAAACGCCAGTGATGTTTTTTATGTTCGTGCATTTCCCTATCATGGACACACCTGGCATTTCCATAATGAGGAGTTTCACGGTGCCTCTGGGTGGCCAAAGACAGAGAAAGCTGCCTCTGCTCTCACATGCAGGCGAGGGAGAGAGGGGATAGTTATGCAACAGGAATGATGTCACTTCAGGTGAAGGCCCGACGGAAGTGACATCACCGGTGAGCTGCGAGGCCAAAATTGAGGGGACACACTGGTGATGTCATCAGACAGCATAGTGAGGAGGAAGAGGGAGAAATTTGGTGATGTGGTTGCCAAGCATAAAACAGACAAATCTGACTTTACTGTGCTCAACATACACCCCCGCTCCACCGCACACGCACAGATATGCTGTCCTCATGCCGACATCCACGCACGCACAAATACATACGAGCACGCCACGTATCAGTAGCTTCTTTCTGTGTGTGTGTGTGTGTGTGTGTGTGTGTGAGTGTGTGTGTGTGTCTGCTCCGTGAGTCCGGCTCTCCCAGTAGCAAGGCAGTTTGCACATCCACACGGGGTTATATAAGCCAGCTGAGGCACACTAAAGCGCCAGTGGGTTTTTAGATCATGCCGTGTTGGAGCTCCCATCATCCTCTGCTCTACTGGGCGCTAAGCAGCTGAGAGAGAAGAAACAAGGGAAGAAAACGCCTCGTTATGCAAGCTGCTAATACTAAAACTGAACGTCGCCTATTCAGTGAGAGATGATGTGAGGGGAGGAGATGCGGATTCCCATGGATCCACGTTGTTGCAGGAAATTAACTGTTAGTCACAGGCAGACATTTTATTCTCTTGGTATGATTTTTAGCAAAATTTAGCTTCTTCTGTGGTACCAATTTCTAAATTAGTCAAACCACGGAAGAATGTTAAAACCTTTATTATTTTCTGCAGTAGCAGGTTTGGACCTGTTTTACACACATTTGGCATACCTCAGCCTTCTCTGTTTTCCTCCTTTAAAAATTGCTTCTTGACAGCCGCCCTTCCGCTGAGACCATTTCTGATGATGCTTCAGTGAACAGTAGTTGGACCACCTGAAGGATCAGAAGCATCACTCAGATCCTGTGTCAGGTCTTTGCTGGGTTTTCTCCTATTTCTTACCCAAAAGTAAAATAATGTTTTGTCTTGTCTTACCAAGTCTGGCCTAAACATGACCATTCACTGACTGCATAGTATGTTTCATTAAAAAGAAAAGTTAGGGTTAGGGTTGAAAATGATAATGTAGATTGCCCATATAATTGTTGAGCCATTTGCCATGAAATTTGCTGCACATAAAAACAAAACTTGCCTTCAAAGCTCCATCACTTTAAGACTGGACTGGAAAAACATTGTGCTGTAGTGGCACACCTCTGTTTCCTGTCTATAAATCCATATCTCTGCTGCTGTGCTGATTAAAAATGGATGGCATATAATGTTTTCTTTTAAAACAGAAATCCTCTCTTTTCACTCAGTGGAGATGTAGGCTACTCATTCTCTCAGCGCAGTTGAAATTATTGGCCTTCAGCAATAATTGCAACTTTTGTTACATTTTGTGATAGCTAGTTTCCTACACTCTGTTGCCAAAAGTATTTGCTCATCTGCCTTTACACACATATGAACTTGAGTTACATCCCATTCTTAATCCATAGGGTTTCATTTTGGCCATTCTTCCAGTAGCGCATTTGTGAGGTCAGACACTGAAGTTGGACTGATGTTCCACTCTAATTCATCCCAAAGGTGTTCTGTTGGATTGAGGTCAGGACTCTGTGCAGGCCAGTCAAGTTCTTCCACACCAAACTGGCTCATCCATGTCTTTATGGACCTGCTTTGTGCACTGGTGTGCAGTCATGTTGGAACAGGAAGGGGCCATCCCCAAACTGTTCCCGCAAAGTTGGGAGAATGAAATTGTCCAAAATGTCTTGGTATGCTGGAGCATTAAGAGTTCTTTTCACTGGAATTAAGAGACCGAGACCAACTCCTGAAAAACACCCCCATAATATAACCCCCCCCCCACCAAACTTTACACTTGGCACCAGGAGCGCAGCTATATACTTTCTGAGGTGTATTTTAAGCACCCCCCCCCCCCGTGCGGTGCCTCTATGCCAAGCAGTGGTGCAAAAAATGGGTATATACTATATGTAATGACATATAGTATATACCCACTTTTTGCACCACTGCTTGGCACAATGCAGTCAGACAAGTACTGTCTTCCTGGCAACCACCAAATCCAGACTCGTCCATCAGATTGCCAGATGGAGAAGTGTGATTCGTCACTCCATTAAACACATCTCCACTGCTCTAGAGTTCAGTGGTGGCGTGCTTTACACCGCTGCATCCGACGCTTTGCATTGTGATGTAAAGCTTGAACCCTGCTATGAAAACCCATTTCATGAAGCTCTCTGTGCTCTGTTCTTAAGCTAATGTGAAGGCTACATAAAATTTGGAGGTCTGCAGCGATTGACTCTGCAGAAAGTTGCCGACCTCTGTGAACTTTGCGCTTCGGCATCCTTTGACCCCACTCTGTGATTTTATGCAGCCTACCACTTCGTGGCTGAGTTGCTGTTATTCCCAATCACTTCCACTTTCTCTGAGCTCTTGAGAGTGACCCATTCTTTCACTAGTGTTTGTAGAAGCAGTCTGCATGCCTAGGTGCTTGGTTTGTATACCTGTGGCCATGGAAGTGATTGGAACACTTGAATTCAGTGAATTAGATGGGTGACTGAATACTTTGGACAATATAGTGTCACTTGTAGATGCTGCAAAGGTGCATTTGTCTGTTTAGTTGTTGCATGTGTTAACACTGTGCAAAATACATTTTATGCAGTTAGAAAAGACAAAAGCTTTACCTGAATAGTTTTTTAACTATTTTTATCTGTGAAAATAAACTACTACAATATTATTCTTTTTTATCTTTACATTTTATATATTTTTGTTCTTACACTACTTATCTATGGGTAAAATTATGACTTTTTTTTTTAGAAAATAATAAGCACTTATCTTTGTTTGAATGTACTTCATTGCATTCAGTGAGGATCTTGGAGGATTATTTGTATGTAGCATTTGCACTTCATCATTAACTCACAAGTTGTTAATTATTTTAAACCTGCATTTGTGTGATCCAATTTGCAGTTTTATTGCATTAAAATACAATTTTGGACCTAGGCATCTGTGCACAGAGTTAAATTGTTGAGTCATTCAAATCTTAAAAGTGCAACAAAGTGTTTTAGATCTATGTTAGTTATATGATTGCAAAGTAGTCATAGCTAATTGGACAACCAAGCTAAATAACATCCATTAACAGGGTATAAAATACAGCCAATTCATCAAGGAAATATCAGATTTATTGCTGATATTACTCAAAACCAAGCTATCTAATGCAACAATAAATTGAGCATGTTTACAGCTGTATGATGGGTCCATATTTGTTTGCCACAACTGCACAATCTTTCATCTCTACTTTTGGATTTAATTTTTTAAAAAGGAGAGAGAGAGAAAATAATTCAGAAAGCCAAAAGCTAAGCTCAATTTTATAAAAAAATTTTTTTATAAAATATTAGTTTTATCATTGCATTTTTTTAAAATATCATTGGTATTTTCCTTACATAAAAAATAAAATTATCTTCAATTAAATATGTGTTGAATCTGTTAGATTCCTATCTAATGTTTCTCAGATAGCTCCTCTACACAGTTAAATGCTGGGCGGTACTTATGCTTGTTAGCATTTAGCACATTGGAGTATTCCATCTAATGTTTCTTCTTTTTGGGAACAGTTAGGCAGATGTCACTCACCAGCTAGCTGGAGTGTAACAAATGTAATTTGTTATGTTGTTGTTGTAGATGTTAGAATGCTGTCAAGAATTAAAAGTGATTAAAATCAATATTGTTATAGTACAAATGAACCATAGAGTCAGATGGACTTTATTTATTTATGAGGTGGATATAAATACGATAAATGAGTGTTGCCCTGTAGATCGATGTGTTAATATGTAATTGTTTACTTTAGTGTTTAATATCTAAAATTTTTAAAATGTAATTATAAATCAGTGTTGTGTTTATAGCATTCTACTGTTGTCCACAAAGTGGCCAAAGATCTGTACTTGAAGGCTGAAATAAAACCATAATAACATTTGCATTTCCACTGTTGTCTTTCATTTTCAGGTATCAAAGATCAATCCCACATTCAATTCGGGTTCATTTAATTTTTTTTTCTGTGTGAATGTATTAGTCTGAATAAGTGTACGCTGTAGAATGAGGGCACAGCTGTGAGCTCTCACTGTTTACTTACAGTGACCAAGTAGTTACAGCATGTAAAGTCAATGAAAAGCAATATCAAATGCAAAATGCACTACATTTTGAAAAATTTTATTGCAAAAGTTTTTGGGTATGTTTGCCCACATCCACCCTTGAGTCTGCTTGTTTGCATGCGTTGCGTTGATCTGGGAGTATTCGCGCTGACATTGATGACAGAAGGACAGGCTTCTCACAGCCTGTGCCACCCTAGGGCCTTGCGGCAGACTGGACGCTGGCCTGAACTGGCTTTGGTGTCGCCCGATAAAATCAATGGGTCTGGGGGAGGATGCAGGGGCTTGTAGGGCATAGGCAGGGGGTGGCACTAACACTGGCTAGCAGAACAGTGCAGTGAGTCCCTAATACCGGTTTTGAAAATGTGTGTGTGTGTGTGTGTGTGTTTGTGTGTGTGTGTGTGTTTGTGTGGGATCCAATTAGCTATCATACTGGTATACAATGTGTTAATAAGTGGTGGCAGATAGTATCCAGCCTGAATGTTTGCTTCACCAGGTGTCCTAGTCGGTCACACTGACCTTGAGCATCCTGAACTTTTTGCAGTTCCCAAAGCAAAAATAAGGAATCCATTTCCTGATGCATAAAACATACTGCACTTAGACATGGGCCAATAAATTAATAGCCAATCATTTTTGTCCTGTATGACCGAGGGAATGTTAGCCCTCTAACTTTATATCTTATTAAGGGAGAACATAGAGGCAGCTCAACTTGTAAAACACAGAGGTGAGGGAGTGTGTCCTGACATTAAAATAAGATTAGCACATACAGGAAGAGCCCCGGTGTTCGGCTATCACTGGGGCATCTTGAAAAGATGGCTGCGCCCTCTCAGAGCAGTTTTACACATTTATTCACCAGTTGTGAGTAGTAACAGGCTGAAATTTCCCACTGCTGTGAGAGAAAATGATATACTTGCGTTCTTTTTATCTTCAAACACAGAGCGACAGTTTGTGGGCTTTTTGTGCAATACATAACCAGAGTGAAAATGTTGCATGCAGTGATGCAATACGTATGGAAAGCTGATCCATATGCAATCAAAAGGAAAAGAAAAAAAAAGCACCTCTAGGTGCTAAAAGAAGAAACAACTGGTTCAATGCATTAATTCTATATGAGATAAATTTGTGGAAATGAGCTTCCAAGTAAAACACAAAAAACAATTTGTGTTTAAAGTCTTTAGTTTTTCTGCAGTGTAGATGATAATTAGAATGCATTCATTCAATTCAATTCAAGACTAATACATTTTATTCATGGCACCTTTTAAAACACACAAGGTTGCTTTGCAACACAAAACTAAACAAGAACACAAAAGCTAGAAAGATTTAAAATCCAGGAACAATGTTTAAAAAAAATATGAGGGTTATAGTTGATATGCAGATGTGAACAGGTGGGTTTGAGCTTCAGCTGTGTAAAAGAGTCTAGTTGATGGAGGTTGAGGGGTAGTGAGCAGCTGAGGCTGAGCCAAGAGCACATGAAGGGGTGAGAGGATGAAGAAGCTCTAATGGGGGGTGGGGGGTATGGGTGGGGGGGCCCCATGAAGGGCTTTGAAAGTGAGGAGAAGAGTCATGTATTTGATGTGCTGGAGAATGGGGAGCGAGTGAAGCTGGATGAGGAGAGATGTAATGATTGGTGGATTTGGTGTGGATGATGGCCCTAGAGTTCTGTACAATTTGGAGCCAGTTAAGAAGTTTTTTTGGGAAGTCCAAAATGGCATTAGAGCAGTGTTACTGAGCGGTAACCAGAGCACAAACCAGAACCTGTGTGCTATAATGAGAAAAGAAAGGGTGTAGTCTTGAAATGTTAGATGGAGGTAGGCTAAACATGAGAAATTATTGATGTGGGCAGTGAAGTAGAAAGTAAGACTTTTGACTCTAGGGCAGGTATGGACTGGACCAGCATTTATAGAAACATCAAAATCGTGTACTTTGGAGAGTGTGTTCTTGGAACTACTGAGAATGATTTCACTTTTATTGCTGTTTCTTTTGATTGTCAGTGATTGTCATCCAGGTGGTGATGGACTGAAGGCAACTGGTGAGGGAAGAGTGTGCTGGGTTTTGTGGCAATGCAAAGTTGCAATTTGTCAGCATAAAATAAAACTGGATTCCAAAATGTTGGAGAATATTTCAAAGAGGAAGGAGATCGATTATAAAGAACAGGGGCCCTAACACTGATCCATGAGGGATACCATGTGTGTAGTATGGAGTTTTTCCAAGTTTTAGGGAAGCATGTCAGCTGAAGAGACCAGGTTCATGCTCGTCATTTTTTTAATTGATCCTCCAGGGCAGCCAGTCAACAAGGACTCCTGCTCTAACTTCCTAAGCACCTGAAGATGATTATTCAGAGGAAATAATCTGAACTGTGCTCTGTGCCCTTGTGTGCAAGCACACAGCTCACTGAAAATGCACTTTTGATAATCTTTGCTTACCACCTGAACCACCCTGTGACATCATCCTCTTCCCAAAATAAATCAAGCTGAAAGATCACAGTTTTGAAACACTGGGGGAGATACGGCATGCATTGCAGGGGCACATATGCAAAAGGACATCAGGGACTTCTACAGAAAGATCTAAAAGCAGCAGACTCAACAGTCCAGAGGTGCAGGAGAACATATTAGGAGATTGGATACATTTAAATCATGTATAGTGGACATTCCTGGTTGCATTAGAAACTCTCTTATATATTTTCAATCCCAATTAGCAACATAGCTAGTTAGGCTAGTTAGATTTAAGAAATGTGAGATTTAAAATCTGAAGAGTAGCAATTCTCCACATCCACAGTTTGGTGCATATACCTCTTTTTTTGTACATGATGATATATATATATATACACACACACACATATATTAAGGGTATGTATCTTTTTTTACGTCACATTGACCTTTAGCCACCATTTGTGTTTTCAAGTGAAGAGATTCTCTTGTAACATAGATATTACAAACTATCATACAATACAAATTATAAACATTTTGTCCACACCATGCCTCCATACATTGTTACTGAGTCCAGTTTGATGTATAATGGAAGAAAACTTTCATTAAATCTATTTAAAGTAAAATATGCTTTAATGTTGATTAAAATAGTTATCTGTACTGCTTGTGACTGTACCTTGAAACTTGTTTTTGACGCAGCTCAGTGGGGCGTTTCCTGCCCCACTGATGTGTGCTCTTGGTCATGCTAAGCTCTGGAAGTGAGCCAGACGCCGTCTCACGTGCACATCGAGGCGTGATCTGTGGGGACATCAGCAGTGGAGTGGAGGGTAATTACAATAACTGAAATGTGTTCTGTGGGGGGGAAGTTTAACTGTGTGAGCAGGCTTGTCATGTGAACTGATTTCTCTTTTACAGTGTACCTATCTGACCCGCCTGCGTGTGATGGTATGTTAATGTGACAGTGCAGTACTCGGAGGGAGAACTGCTGGGCATTAATGGCAGCCGTGTGATTGTGAAAAGATCGCTGATGTGTCGCAGGATTGTGTTCAGATCTTTGTAATCTGGTGGCTGAAATTCTTCCAAAAACAAAAAGTGAGAGTGAGAGGTGATCTTTGTTGTTGTTTAGAGGTATCCATAGCAACACAGTGTCTATATCATGCTAATATGCGCTTGATATGTCCTCTGTAAGCCTGTCCTCTTTTTGTTTGAGCCAAAAAAATAAATAAAAATCAGGACAAAGACGGAGAAATTAATATTTTTAAAACGCTTGATTTTCATGTTAGTCGGTATAAATAAAGAACTTTTCTAGAAACTGCCATTCAAATTTGAGTACTGAACTCATCAGAACTGTCAACCTCCACTTGATACAAATTTATATCTATAGAAGCCTGGAACGGTAAGTTGTTAAAAAAAAAAAGATATATGTGATTCACTGTGAAATTTAACACTACTTAACCGGTGAAAAAAGTTGTTTCGCTCTTATGCTCCTTTGTTCCCATTGTGAAAGGGTTCAGAAACCATTTTTGGCAGTTAAAAGGTGTTTTTTAAATAATTTTTGCTGTTTTAGAGGCCGTAGTGCACCCATATTACACAGTAAGAGTGCACTTCAGAGAAAGAAGCCTTCAGGGCCTTTTTTTTCTGCCAGAAAGCTTCATGCCAAAGAAGTGGCACTTATCCTTATTTTCTGCCATATATATACTGTTATACTGGTTGATGTTTTTGCTAAACATTGCAAACATTTCATATAATGAGGTCAGAGCATGTGGAAATAAACCCTGTGAAACAAAGTTCAGGTTTCAGAGCGTTTTCTCTACTCCTGTCTCAGAAAGTTGGCTGTCAGAAAGCTGACTTGAAAATTGGGTGGCCTTAGCAGAGGGAAGAATCAAAACAGCTGGTTTCAGTCAGTGAATGACCTGGTGAGCAACATCAAGGCCCAAATAAGAAAAATAAGAATAATTTGAAATTAGGAATCATTCAAAGCTACTCTACTCTCATTGCTTTTTAGCTTCACAGGGGATTCAAACCCCAGTCACCTACGTAAAAGTCCGTTGGTTGGACCTACTTCCTGTCCTTGTAGACTCCTATAAAAGTGTTCTTTACAGGAACTCAAAGTACTTCGTACTAGTTTGCATTATTGCAGTTATTAATGGTCTGTCTTTGTGTTACCATCCCTCAGCTGTGAGTCCCAACAGATTAAAAGTATTGAAGATCCTCATTTGATGTGACCAACTGTAGCTTAGCTGGATCTTTTTTTTTCCTGCTAACACAAGCTGTGGATTTTGCTTCTGTTTAGATGTGCATGTTCTCCTTGTGCCTAGGTCCTCTCTGCACACTACGTCTTCTTCCCACAGTCTAAAGACATGCATGTTAGATAATTGCTGTTCCTAAATAGGTCGTATGCGTAAATGACTGTCTGCCTTGCTGTGTTAGCCCTGCGATGGACTGGTGACCTATCCAGGCTGTATCCCATCTCTAGCCTCATGACAGCTGGGAGAGACCTAATGTCGGCATTTACATGGTGCTTTTGACATTATTCGGTTCTAGGTAATGCTCACTAACGGGAGCTGTCAGAACTAGTTAATTTTGAAAAAAATAAAAATGATAATAAATAAATGAGAGCAGTCTTCAACATCAATTCTGAATATCTCTGATGTTTTTGTGCCAGTAAGAGAAACCTGCATCTATTTTCCAATCAGTTCAAGTTGAATTGCATTCTGCCTGCAACGTGTGTTGTCAAGATGGATAAACTGTCAGAAACAGGATGAAAGCTGCGCAAGCATTCTCTAAAATTTTATATTTAGCCACCAAAGCTAATTTCCGTTGTCTGTGCACGTTGTTTCACACTGTATATTTTTTGTGGATGAGTGATGCCAGGTAGATTGGGGGGGGGGGTGCAAGGGCTTGGTATTGAGGAAGATGAGGGGGGAGATGTGGAGGGGGATTAATAAGCATTTGTAGTATTAAGCCAATGTGCCTGGAAGCTGAGGCACCTGATTAGCATGACAGCAGCCTGCACATCAGCACATTTAGGGCTGGGGGAGGCTGATTAAGAGCCAATGCTAATTTCCTCTCAACCCTGTCAATGAAAAAAAGAGGGGGGAGGAAAGAGGGGAGGGCAAGAAGGTGCGGGGAGATGTATTTGTAAAGAGGACAGCGCACATGTTTAGACACATGGATATGTTATACACATGCACTACAGTATATGGGCCATCTACACCTATAAGGGCCTCCTCAGTTATGGAAACCAATGCCGTGAAGGTCCCGGTGCACAGTTTTTGTTCTGATGTTAATGCCAGAGAAGGTTTGCAACTCTGCAGTTACTGAGTCAGCAGAGTGTTGGCAGCTTACAGTTACACCACCTACAGCTGATGGTGGAATATCCGTAGAAACCCTCTTACAGCACCAAGTTCAAACTGAGTGAGCTCTTTAGAACAAGTCGTTCTTTCACAAATGTTTGTAAAGGCTGACTGCATGGCTGCGTGCTTGATTTTACATACCTGGGGCAATGGGACTGAAAGTGTCGCCCAGCACTTTGCTCCATGTACTGTATGTTATATACTGTATATAGAAAGCTGAGGCAAAAGTTACAGTTTGGGTTCCTATGTGAGTTCTCACTGAGGGGAAATGAATGAAAGAGTTCAATTTAGTAATCTGCGCTTTCAGTTTAGCCTAGCTTATCACCTGTATGACGACCCACTTTCAACTCTTGATATATTGATTCTTTGTCCAGGCCGTGTTGACTTCACATTGTAATGAACAGAACCCTTTACCTCCACTTTCAATGTACAGGACACTCAGAGCTCTGCAGGGATACGCTCAACATCTGAAATGGACTCATATTGCTCTGCCGGTGTTGTCACTGTTGAGACAAACGTTATAGTGACTATAGTGGTAATCGCAGGGATCACAGAGCAGCTTGTTGAGAATGCTTTTTAAGATGTGTTTAAATTTGGTGAAAATGCTTTTTCTTGTCAAAAGACAAAAGACTTGTAAAAATCTTTAAACACACGTGGTATTATTTTACCAGAACATTTCTGTGTAGCCCATAGACCGTATAAAAGGATGTAGCCACTGGGACCTCACTCAGTAGTTTGTGAAGCCCCGTTACGAAGGTTCAACTTCAGCATTTTTGCCATCTTGGTGTTTTCAAAGTTGAATGGGATGGGGATGGCTCTGACTGTGAAACAACACACTCATTACCTAACGACATTTCCAGTAAGGAGAGATCACTGAACATGAGTCACTGATATACAGAATTCAATTAAGCTATTTGGCAATTAGACTCTGATGGCCCATCATGGCAGATGCAGCACTGTTTGTGTTGATGGGGAGGAGCTTGCAAAGGAGAATGACAGGTAGGCAGTGAGATTTAAAGTACGCAGAGCGGAAGGTGATTGGCTTGAAGATGGCGTGCCGAAAGATGATTGGACTAGAGCAATGATGACAGCTTTGAATTTTACTGTAGTAACGTGAAGAATGAACTTGCAGCCAAACACCCGGGAAAGCAGATGAGCATTTACAGATTTTCCTTATTGAATTTACGCATAAGCTTCATGTGATTGTCAACTCACATTCTGACTCTTAGAATAACCATAATTTACAAAATGGACTTAATGTTTTATTGAGTATGACCCAAACTTTTTTTTTTTTCAAATGCAGCAGGTCTCATTTTTCATATTTTCAGTCTTTCCGTTGAAAAACCCCATTAAATACAATGTCACTTTCACCTAATCAAAACTGTTTATACGGGAGTGAGTCGGTGACAGTGATGTTATCAAACCTGTTCTAAAAAAATGTCTCAAATTCAACTCCACCAAGTCTGATGCAGTACAAACATTGTATCCTTTTTTGTCTTACAGCTGCAGTAGGTGGCTTTCTCGGTGAATGTGCTGCACTTGCAAACCTCAAAGAAATTAAATGCTGCTATTTAATGTCAAAGGAACAGTTATCTATCAAATGATTACAAACGAATTAATTAAAAATATAATTTCAGTTAAAATAGGATGCAGCTTAGTTATCACTGGTACAGTCAACCGGTTTAAAAAGCTGCATCTTGTTCTTATTACGTCATGTCTATCCCCAAAAATGTTGATAGAATAAGAATCTTTTGAAGTTTTGGTGAAAGTGTACTTTATACACAGTAGTCCTCAGTGGTAGTCTCCCATCAGTTGTGTCCTTCGACTCCACACAAAGCTGCTGAAATGCCTCAGTTTTTTAATTTTTTTAAAAATTTCTAACATTTTTTTTTTTTTTACCCTTTTGGACAAAAGTTGCATGTGTGAAACCACTGTGGCATTGAGGAGTACCAGCTGCTGGTGAAGCCCAGCCATGGGTGTGCATGGGTGCTGAGTCTCATTAAGTTGTTTGTCAGCCAGCGCAGAGGAGTGCCAGAGCTCGGACACCAGCCCGAGCTGCAGCCGTGCCAATCAATACAGTACACACAGTATCCGCTCTCACCCTGGGTCTCTGCGAGCAGGTTGGCACGCATGATAGCAGGATGGCAGGGACGGGCGGGGCTAACCTGCCTCCATAATTCCCATCCTGCTGAAGCCAGGATGTCTGTACAGAGAAGGAAAAAAGGCAAAGATGCACCAAGTGTTACTCAGTCCTTGAAAAAAAAAAAATTGGATATATCATTACTGCACTGTAATGATACGCTCATCATCAGCCTGCTTCTGCTATCATCAGAGAAACCAAATAGCAGCGATATTCAGTGTTCTGGCTCAATAAAATCACAGTAGGTGGGATTTACTCCATCTGGGGAAAGTAAACTTATGCAGCATTTCTCATTTCAGCTCCTGACAGGAGAAGAAAAAAAACAGTCATAGTACTAGTAAATAGAAAAGTGCCAATCATCACAAGGCAAACAGCCACCAAGCAGTCTGAGAAGAAATCAGTTAAAGTTTGAGAAGTTTGAGCTGTGATTTTCACTTTTATCTGTCTTCACTGAACAATTTAGAGGACCATCCTGTTATTTATACTTTAAACTGGCCTCACTGGGATCTCAGTAGAATTACAAACGTCAATAAGCCATGGGTGTATTACAGCGAGGTACTGCATGGTACTGTGCACCATGTATACCGAGCTTTGCAAATGACACTCTACCCAGTGTAGCTGTCTGCTGCCACTTGGGCGCAGTATCAAAAATACACGTAGCAACCGGAAATTTTTAGACTTTACGTGTGCATGTTTGTGCGTTTGTTGACCCTTTTGCTTCATCGGTGTTGCAGAAAAGGCAGTAGTCTTGTGCTGTCTCAAATTGTGCACCGCTATATTGAATATGACTATATTAAATTCACTGATTACTCAGTCAGCACCAGTGAAGATGCTATAGCTAGTTAGCTAGCTAAACACTGCAGTATTCCAGGTAAAAGCACATATTGCATGTGCATGTGTAGCATTGTCTGGTATTTCCAGCCTGGGGGCATACACATTTCCATCTGCACCATTAAAAAAAAAATAGAGCCCTGTAAAAACCCAAGGGTTACATTTGAGACATGGATATAAAATATAGTAATAGAATTAGTATTATGAATAAAAACCACATTTAAATGTTATTCATTTTAGTGTAACTCTGGAATGTTTTTTTGATACTTTGATACTTTAGTACAGAAAAACATACCTGGATAAAATACTAAGATAACAGGATGTGAAAATATGGAATATATAAGTGATGGGTCAGCTAACACTGCACACATAGGATACAAAACAGGACGTTTCTGGACATTAAGCCCACACTCCTCAAAGCAAATAAACAGCTGGCAGCGCGGTTGCACGGTAGAATGTCATGATACTATTGTGTTGATATTTCGTAATGTATTAGGATAGCAAAGGAGTGTTAAACTGAGAGCTATGAGAAGTGTTCACCACCAGAAAAGTTCCTCAGCTTGGGTGTCATGGCACAAGAAAGCGGAGAAGCACCGCTCTCTGTGATGGCGACCTCGACCCAAATCAAAACGGCGACCTCGGTGCTAATCGCAGGACTCCCGAGAGCATCCTTTCATGTGGTCTGAAGTGAGGGCTTCAGAAACACAAGGCACCGCGAAGGTCACCGCTGTCATTATATATTAGTACAGAGGTTAAAGCTTTCATTTGGATAGGGTCGTTTGCCTGCAGCTGGAGACTGACAGTGTTTTACCATGCATTTTACCCTGCTCTCCCAGCAGTTCTCACTCAAAATCAAACCACTTTTCTTGATTATAATAATTCATCAGGCCTGTTCTGTTTGCTGTGATGATATAGCATTTTTATAGTTAATGAGCATCACAGTTAAAGGTGATTCAGTCTTCTACTAAATGTGCAGAAAACAGTGATGACAGATGATAGAGTTAAACTACATTCACAAAGATCTGCGTTGTCAACTATGCGGCCTGTGAGCCAGAACCGACCCACCAGTGTGTCCAATTTGGCAGGTGTGCAAGAGATCAGGGCATAACTTTTTAACTTTTTTACAGTAATTTGCTCCGGGAAGAGCTACTGGTTATGGATCATGACATGTGATTAAGTGTCCGAATTATAAGTTTTTCATCTGAGCCAGAGGTCTGAGTAATTGTCACTTCTGCAGCCATCTCACTGTCAAAGACAGTCTGTCTGTTGCCTGCCATACCATGCTGAAGCTAGGTGGATAAGCCAATGAGCCATACTGGCACATTTGTTTGAGTTATAACAGCAGTATTTTTTTTTTTTGTAATGACAGCAGACTGACTGAATGTGGACAATCTGTATCTGCCAGACTTCTTCTTTAAATCTGAATATTTTCAACATGCAGCTGTACTTCTTTATGATGAAAACCAAAGGCATTTGGTATATTTGGTATTATTAGGTATTGTTATTATTGTTTGTGTGTATTAAATAGCTTACGGTGCAGCAGTTTTACTGATCTGATCCACTTGAGATAAAAACTTGGCTGCATGTGACCCATGAACTTAAACGTGTTTGACGCTGCTGACCTGACCAATTACAGCTGTGAAATACTGCTGCGCTGGTGCATCAGTATTTGCAGTTTAATCGCTCACGGGGGCATGCGTGTTACTACAGGAATAATTCAACCGCACTTTTTTTGTTTTTTACATTTTTGTAATAGCACCTTTATTTATTTCACCACAGTGACAACGCTGTAGTATCTGAAAAGAATCCAAAGATTTTCTTCTTTTAGGAGGAAGCTGAAATTTAAATTAAAATGTCTCTCCTAGAGCTGATCCTATGCCAAGGACAATGCCCTATTTCATACTTTAAAGAAGGTGATCCAATCCGCACCAAAAGTTAATGGGTTCTTCCTTTACCCACGTTCCACCTCTCTACCAAGTTCTATCAAATTCAGATACGAGATAAGGGGTGAGCAGCAGTGTGGTTTTTGCTGTGTACTGTGCTGGACTGGTAACCTGTCATAAAATGTTTCTACATTTGCAACTACAAGACTAAAGTTGGACCACGAATAAGTTTTTTGCTGACATATTTTTAAAGGGGATCTATTAGACACTGTTAGAGTAGCTTTGCACTTTAAAATGATCCTTCTTTATCTTGTGCTGAGCCTTGGTGCAGCCCCTCAATTCATCCTCTATCTGAAACAAGCCATTTCAGGACCTTTGAAGGCCACCCTCCGTCTTTAAAAAAAAAAGCTTTCTCCTGATTGGGTGCCGCTCATAAACAGGAGGTTTAAACAGCAGTTGGGTGCGAATTCTGTTCTTGGCGCCAGCGCTGATATGCCCACATTCTGTCTCACTGACATCATACAGCATTAAAGAGTAGGAAAACTGCATTAAACAGAGTGTTTAGAGCAGTCTGAAGTCTGAGTGTATGGCTCACAGGCATTACCTGTGCATACACTGAGCTCATTAGTTGAAACTTTACCAATGTTTAATATGAGCATCAACCATTTTTACAGTGTATGTATAACAGAAAATGAAGGAAAACGTAACAGGTTCCCTTTAATTTATGCTAAAATTCAAGTTATGGTGAGTAAAAGTAACAACAAAAATCACATTTCATTGCAGGTCATTGCAGGTCTTTACAAATTTCTAATCAGTAAGAAACTATTGATATACAGTGTATCTCATTACTATTCAACTCCGAACATTAAACAGAAGGGCAGAGAAGGTGGTGTATCATGAATCTGTCCTTTCTGTACTCACCCATCCACAGCAGCGACTAGTCCTCGTTTATCTGTCAGCCTGTCAGTCTATCTGCCTGCACCCCCCCTGGGGATGCTTCTCTGCTTAAGCATCCCTCCAGGCAAGATCCAAAACTCTGACAGGGGCTCAGCCGATCCTTAAAAGACGGAAAGTGAAGATGTGAAATCCTGAGAATGTAGTTTGAGGAAGGACTGGTTTTAAATAGGTGGCCTCTCAGACATGCAGCCTCACTGCCTGGGGGCATAGTTATTTGCCCAGTCTTCATCCAATAATTCCCATCCTCTGCCCTCACTGCAGGCAACAAGCTGCTCGGAGACACAGCTATCTGAGCTTCATACAAACTATAAGTGAGCACTGACACACTCAGTATTACACGGGAGAACAGAGTGCAACCTGGCATGAAAAATCTGCAGGGACTTCAGCCTTTCTTTCTGAGATAGCGCATGGTCAGCCAAACCCAGGGGCATGTTGGCGCAGCAAACTACTGCCTGATCCCAGTGAAGGCACACTGCATGCTGGGAGGTCACTATGAAGGTCACTGCACTTTTCAGTGGACTGTTAAACATGGATGTTAGTACAGGGGATGCAGAGGAATGGAGAGGCACTGCAGGCCAACCGACCTTCGAAGCCATGCAAATGAGTTGGAGTTTCTTGTCTTGGAAAGCTACACAGCATCACTTTGCTTTCATTGCGTTCAAGATTTCTCAGAAGCTCTCATACCTGAGGCACTGGTTCTGTAGAGACCGGAATGGCTCAAATATTAAAGGGACACACTGGGATACTGCTGTGTTAAAGGATCTGTGGGCATTTCTACCCACAGATATTTTTGAGTGGGTGGAAATGATCCTGAAAAAAAGCATTTAGAGTCTCAGAGGACTTTCAAACTCCATTGCCAGAAAACCCATGAGAGAATTTTTGAATTATAAATCAAGGTGAAATTATTGTGACATCCATCATATAAGTATGAACAATGAATTAACATTTGTTCAATTTCATTTTTCAGAAAACCTGACAGGACATAAATTCATAATACCAGAAATGTGGTAGTTAGTATCAGTACCACTGGAAATGTTCTTCTTCTTTTAGATATCAACCTTTGAGAATGTCCTCTTATGGAACTTTAATAATCCCTTTCACTGTGGCTTTAAAAAATATATATTGTAAATGCAGTGTTTTAACCAAAAAAATGAACTAACCAAACCAAAAAAACCAAAGCTAACCAAATAGTTCTGGGGCTTGCCCCTAAACAGGAACTAAAAAACAAATGTCAGAGTGGTAATAACAAAAAGAAATGTGTAAAATATTGGTTTGAACATGGATGCAAATAAAAGTTCAACCTAGCCATCATGAAGCCAAAAGTCGGCATGTGACCTCTGTATTTCGAAGCCCTTACTTTAGCTCAGCAATCACCACCTTTTCTGAAGCCAGACGCGGCCACATTTAAGTGAGAGGGTGGAGTGCTAAGTAATCACCTACTGTAGTTTGCATGGAAGATGCTGACTTGTCTGCAAACACTCACCAACTACTCTCCAAGCTCATAAACGTTATAACTACAGGTGTAACAATGCATAATTATGTCCAAAGTCAGTATCAAGATCATGATTATTTGTCATTATTCATTGATTTTTTTATATGTATATATATATATATATATATATATATATTTAATTGTACACCAAGCCGGACAAATAAACTCAAATCAACTGGGTGCTGCTTTCACCTTTACACTCTGCTGCCTCCCATTAAAATATCTCTGTATACAAATAATGTGTTTGTTCTTTATATAAGAATAGACTTTTTATTAGTCTTTCACACAGTTTATTGTACCTGTATGATGGATGTGAATAACTCTCAAAATAAATAACTCTCAAAGCTAAGTACTCAGTGCGGTGCAGGTTTTGCCACGTTGGAAAAATGTTTGCATGAGGGAATACAATATCTTTTGCCCAGTAAAGTTGACCGTTTTCCTGAAGACTTCATTAGTCACCATGTTTAGAGGACACTTGCTTATCTTTGGCCCGATGGAATGTGATGAAATTGATGATTTCAGTGCGCCTTTGTGAGCTGGACAGATATGCCGATGCATTCATTGCACAATCCACTTTCATAGATATCTGAGTTAACATTGGACGAATGATGTTTAGCAGCCACTGCATTGTTTTCCTTGGCCTTCATGCATAAATTACGCTGCAGTTTGTTGTGTGTTTTCAGGCAGTTGAATAAGGTAGTTGCACTACTTTGTGATTTTTGTTGTATATCTATCTTTTAACCTAGTGTTACTCATCCAGACTGGTCCAGGAAACTTCAAGCTCTGTGGCGCAGAGAACAGGTGTGATTGGCTCATGCAGGCATGCTGTCAGGTGCTGATTTAGGGAGTACTTGATTTACTTTTGCGTTGCATTCTATTGGCAGATCGTGCCTTTTTAGTATCACTTGATCATATTAATTCAATTGTGGGAAGCCAAAATAGTGATTGTTATGACAATTTGATTATTTGTGCAGCCCTAGATGAAACGTATATTAGTGCTAAGTAATGGATAAATGCAGTGCTAGGATTTCATTCACAAAAGCAGAGTTACAAATTTCTTAGAAGCCGTATTGTTTTACTGCTAGCAGCTATAGCACAGGTGTAAATCAAAGTGGCCTCACCACTAACTTCTAAATGGTTAAGTTACCCCCATGCAGTAATTATTAAGAGGGAAATTAGCTATAGATACCAAAACTGTTTTTAGAGCAGGCTGTAAACATTCTTATTTTTGCTGTACAGTCAGCCATTTTAATATGGGAGTCTGTGGAGGTCGACTCACGTTTGAAGTCAGTGTCAAGTGATCATTCAAGGAACTGCGATTTTTGGCCTTTCCACATTTGCTTCATTTTTCAGCCCCACACGTTGCCATGTAGGTGTTGTTAAGGATGCCAAGCTCAGGCTTCTATACGTTTGAAATGTTTTACTTATGACTACCGTGCTGTTGCGTGCATACTGAAACAATTAGATCGCTATGTAAGGTTGATATGGTGTTACTTGGTTACCATATATAAAATAACATATTTACAGATATTCATTATGGATAGATTAAAACATATATAATATTAGATGTCTAATTCATTGCCTTTGGGAGTGAATCTAATACCCCAGCCATTCCTTTCTGGGTTTCATGTCTTGAATTTTAGTGTTCAAGAACCCAATCTTTTATGAGATTTGAATTTTGGCTTCATAATAAGCTTATCAGCACTAATTGTTTATTTATTCAGTTGTTAATTCTGTAGCAATTAAATTTCACATTTGGATTCAAACACTGATGGCCATTTAAAATAATAAATACAATCTGTAAAGGCTTAGCAGCAGCTTTAGGACTCAGAGCCGTCGGCTGTTGTTCTGGACCAAGACGGACAAAATTCTCAGTTATATTTTGTAACTAATGTGAGTATCGAGTGATTAGTGAAATAAAATGTCTAAATCAGCTCCCTTTTCCTCTCCAAGTTTGTCTGCAACCGAGCCTCTCTGAGGTTTCCTCAACTTTTAGTGTCACCTTGAGATCCCGCGTCGTCAAACAGCCCCACTGTCAACAATCAATAAATTTGGTTGGCCCTCCATCTCGCTTTTAACCCTGCTAGTGAAAAAAGAGCGCCCATGCCCTCTCCCAGGTAATGTTCTGTGAGTGGCCAGGTCAATGCATTCGGGGTTAACGGGAGAGACGGGAATGGAGGCAGAGACTGAGGGGAGGTATTTAGGAACAGCAGTGCGTTTAGAGCGGGACACAGGACCGGGGTCAACTCTCAGGACAACTTAATATTTAATCATCCCCCCCTCACTGGTTACCCAAAACCCCACAATCCCCTCAGGATGAGCAAGGAGACAAGCGGGAGAGAGGAGGGAGGGCGAGATGACACTTTATCTCCGAAAACTGCCTTGTGCTTTGACTGAGTGCAAATTAAGTGAGAGAGAGAGAGAGTGAGAGAGATGGGGGGAAAAGACAAAGAAAAGATGAGATGGGGGACGTTTGCTGGGTGACAAAGATGGCTGTGTGCAGCAGACAGAGACAGACAGATGAAAGAAAAATGGAAGGTGCTGAATAACGGCATTAAAGTCTTCTTCATCATACAGATTGGAGCTCAGTGGCCGAGCAAGGTTAAATATAACGATAAGTACATCGTGATGTTAAATGATGACATGATGAATGCGGGTGGGACAGGGAGCAGAGACGTTACAATGTCAGGTCAGAAACGCTTTCATAAAGCTGCTACAGTTTTTCACCCTACTGTCCTAAACCAGGTGGTCCAGGCCTTTGTTTTCATCAGCGGGGTCAAATTTAAAGAAAAGGTCAGAAATGTGAACACTGAATAGGTCATTTACAGATCGATAATAGCACAACCACGGAAACAAATCTGTCTCACCACTTTTAAAAACTTTCAGATTTTTTTTCAAATTCAGCATCAAATGCTAAGCTTTTACATATCAAATTAGGTGTAATTAACTTAAATTGAGGGATCAGAATTTGGGTTTGGCCTGTGAACCTGTGGGATGAGACCCCAGGGCAGACCCGGGACACACTGGAGCAAGTATATCTTTTTGCTGGCTTGGGAATACCTCTGTGTCCCCTCGGAAGAGCTGGAGGAGGTGGCCGGGGAGAGTGGGGGGTGTCTGAGTGTCTCTGCTTTACACTCCTGCACCCAAATCCCTGAGCAGCAGAAAAAGGATGAATAGATGGATGAACAAAGGATTTTTTGATTTTTTTTTTCCTTTTAAATAAAAGTGAAGATTTAAATTCAAAGTGAGTCATACAGTTTTTGTTTCCATGCAATATCCCCTAAACTTCTTTCCTTTAAATATATTACAGGTTATTTAAATAGTAATAACCTGCAAAAGAAAATGTCCTAAGTCACAAAGTATGGTGGAGCATAGGTGTCATATTAATAGTTGTAAATGTTAATTAATTAAAAATGTAAAGGTAATTTTACAATTTCATAATCCATGATTAGCGACAGCATTCAAAAACATTTTTAAAAAATACATAATAAACTCCTATATCGTTTAAACATATGTGAATGAAGTCCTAAATCTCAGTAAGGACCATTTGTGACAGTTTTGTCCTTGAATTCAGTGTCACAGACAGTGATTTGGACTAAATTATTTAAACAAATGCAATCTGCGGGTTTTACTGTGTAAAATCTAAAAGCAGGATTTTTATTGTGTTTTATTTGTTTACTGTTTTCTCATCCATGTACAAGTGACCCCAGCAGCTAAATACAACCCTGTAGAACAGAATGAATATCATACGTCGTCATTTGTTTTTTTTCCAAACGACTGCTGGCAGCGTTCGAGATAAAAATTAATTGTTTGTCAGCTGTGGGATCATTATAATTAATTCAATATATTTGTTTGGCTCTATTAACAAGCCCACCAAATGTCATCGATCATATGCTCATTAAAAATTAAAATATCTAATAATGGATGAAAGTGTTAATCCTCTAGGGATCGTGAGCGGTTTCGCTATGTTTTTTTGTTTTGGCCTCACGCTGCCACAAACAGAAAGGTCACAGGGTCACCAAGATCATTAGCATTCATCCTCTCTGGGACCACAAATCACAATACTGAATTTCAGGTCAATGTGGTCATGAGATGTTGAAATCTCTGCTTCTGGACCAAAGTGCAGGAGGACGCTGCTGTCCATTACACCACTTTACATAACATCCAAAAATACAGTAATAGATCCAAATAGGTGCTATTTTCATACAATGGTACCTTTCGCACCAAAGCTGACTGTTCAGTCTATGAAACCTGTGAACAATGCACCTCCTCCTGTGTGCTGTCAGTGGGATGTGGATCTATAATGCAAGTATTTATATTTTTTCTCACCTGCTGCCTACCTGCTTTTTGCCACTTTAGCAGCATTTTGTGAAAACCTGATGAAGACATATACGTAAATTTTGAGGTTGATGGTATTTCACATTGCCTAATTGTCTTACGCTCATTCCTTGTTGTTAGTTCGGGGTTAGGTCTTCATTATGTGACCATACCCTTTTCACTGAAAACCGTAGCTGCCAATGTCAGAGAAAGGATGCATGTCTTATCCAAACCTCAGTGAGCTCACTGCCCTTTCTGCACCACTGTTTGAATAGCTGTGGAGTGTAGCCCGCTCCGGTGCTGCTGCCAACCGTGCACTGTGTTTAGAGATACAGGAGGGAATTAAACCAGAACTCTTTGTCATGTTTTCAACAGAGCATTAGCAGCGTGATAACTTTTCTGTTTGTCCACATGTCAGGTTTATGTTAGACAAGATCTGCATTCTTGATTTTTGGCCATAAACTGTAAATAAAAGATAACCAGTGCAGCCTAAAACCGAGCTCCTTGGGGTGGTGAGTGCCGGCCCTCGGTCGGTTGGCTGGTCTTCCCTGTGTGGCTGGGGGGATGGGGTCTGGGGCCCAGGCACCGTATTTCAAACTCAGGCCAGTTTGTCCTGTCGTTTGTTTGTGTCTCTTGTTGAGTGAATGGACATCTAGTGTGAGCAGGCTGCCCTCTGCAGTGGGGGCGGTGTCGCCAGTCTCAGGTGCTGCAGCACGGCCCTGGGCTCACCTCCCTCTGCCCTGTACTGGGGTGTGGGAGGTCGGGGTGCCTATTGAGTCAGTTTAGAGCTGGCACTCTTCATCCAGGTTGCCTTTTGTCCTCCTGGTCATGTCAGCATATAATTCACAACACATCTCGATACACACATAGGACCTTTGGGGCAGCCATGTTACTCAGAGGTTGATGAGATGGGGCTACTGAGGTGGCCCCACTCAGATCCTCATTACTGTCTGTCCCCAAATTTTATTTGCACTTTAGACATTGAGGTTTTTGGGGGGAGCAGTGTGGGTGAGCACTGACTACATACAGTCGGTGCTTGGGCACAACTGTCCCCCTCAATTTTAACTGCACCCTATACACTTTTAATTTCATTCACAAACATAAACACATACACTTACAGGTTGGGGAGGGGTGGAGGGGTCATCTCACACCCCGATTTCTTACACCTCACCCGGGGTGGGGTTTGGGTGGGTCCTCAGGAACCAGACTGGCGGCGTATTGGGGTCACTGCTGGCCCTAGAAGGATTACCATTCCCCCCATGTTCAGAGGTGGGTAGCTATGGATGAATGTGTGTCTTTGTGTATCTGTCATAGTCTTCGTGAGCATGGGTGGGTGAGTGAATGAGTATATGTAGTATCTATGTTTATATTTGTGTGGGTGAGTATGTGCATGTATGTGTATAGATGTGTACGTGGGTGTGCTTGCGGGCATGTATGAGTGCTTGTTTGGCTGGACCTGGGTCTGGGCATTGTGTCTTGCCTCCTGGTCACTCCTCGCTGGTCGCCGCTTCCCCCTGCCCCCCGGGTGTGGGTGCCTTGGGGTTCCTGGGTGGGGCTGGATGTTCTGACGTGGGAGTTGACCTGCTCCCCTGGGGGTTGTGGCGCAGGGCTGCGTTGGCTTCTTTGGCGTGGGGGGGGGCTCTGTGGGGGTCGGGTGGTCCTCTGGTGCCCGGTGCTCTGGAGCCCTGCCGTCGGCCTGTATGGGGGGCCGGCTGCTGGAGGGGGGCCTGGCTTCTCGTCGCCTCGGGTTCCCTGGGGCCCTTGCTCCTCGGCTGGAGGGGGCTCCGTCTAAGGCCTCCCTCTCCCATCTGCTGGGGTAGTTGTGCGGTTGTCTTTGGAATGAGTGGCGGTGGGTGTTCATAGGTCGTAGTGGGCTGCTGGTGGCCTGGGCTTCCTGGGGCTTTCGTGCCCGCCTCTAGCTTCTGGTGGGCGGAGCTATGTCATTCTGCCCTCATTGGTAAGTACATTTCATGACAGAAAACGCTCTTGTAATCACAACACAAAATGGTTGGTTTGTGTAACCATGCTTCTGCTTCTTTTCTTTTCTTTTCTTTTCTTTTTATTTTATTTTATTTTATTTTATTTTATTTTATTTTATTTTATTTTATTTTATTTATTTTTGGTTTTACCCACACAATCTTAATTTTGCAAATTTTGACAGCATCTTTTATGTTTTATAAAGTGATGAGTTATTTGGTTTACTCACTGGTGCTATATTTTTTTTTTTTGTCTTTTCCCCTCTTTCTTTCTCCCCTTTTCTTTCCTAAGCCTGTCAGGTCTGGTTTCGTAGATGTTAAATTGAACTAAGTGTCACAATATGTTAAAAATAACACCAATAAAATAAAGGAGACGCACTAACAAGAGGAGCCTATAGAGAACCTATAAAGCTCATCTTGAAATAGTAAATATGTTTGGCATAACAATGCATTCAGATCACTGTTCTGTTTGCAAGATCTGCCGAACATGACAGGCTTAAAAAAATTAATTAATTAAAAAATAAATAAAATAAATAAATAAAACCGAGCTCCTCTTTTTTTCCCCATAATCATCTTGGTGTTTTGAAACTGAAGGGGATGATCTGACTGACAAACCAAGGGACACCACACTGACTTAAGGCCAGTGTCGCCAACTTAGCGCCAACTTAGCTGTCACTAGATTTAGTGACTTTTCAGGCTACGTCAGTGACTTAGATAGGCTGGAAACTGGAAATCTACCACTGTCACCGTGCTTTGTGTGTACTGCGTGTCGTCGTACACTTTGGCATCGCCCGGACCTCTCTTCAACACCAAGGGACACACACACACACACTTTAGCAACTTCTAGCAACTTTTGAGACCGCCAACAGCGAGTTGTCTTACTCACTAAAGTTGGCAACAGTGGTCCCAAGCCCAGATAAAGGAGGAAGGCTGAATGTAGAGCTAGCAATCGCACCCCACATAACAGTCTTTTCATTAAATTTGATGTTCTAACATTAAACAATACGACCCAAAACTGATTTATGTAATACGGGTCTAGGCAAAGCACTAAAGTCATGGAGTTATTTTATAAAGTTCAATTGTAGTTCTAAATATATTTAGGGTGTTTTTTCCTCACTTTTTGTCTCTCCAAAGGGGTTACTCCTCTCTCCTACAGCCTCAATTACAACTACATGCAAATGACCATTATGCAAATTAGATAATGACATCATATGGCGACTTCTAGCAATTTTTAGGACAGTCAATAGCTACTTTCCTTATTGAGGAGGCAACAGTGTTTATGGCAGCAACTTATCAAACATGCAGTAGGTCCACCCCTAATCTTTGTCGTACTTGTTGACTCTAATGAGCACCATAATTTAGAAAATAAAAAAATGTTATATTGAGTACACCGTGAAACTAAACTGTAATCTCATCAGTAAAGTGTTTGCTAAAGCCATAGATTAAGGTAGCCAGTCATCTTTCTCCCATAGATTCTATACAGTCAGACTTTTTTCCAATCAAAGGTGTCACCGACTGCTGGCCTTTACTGGTCAGACTCAGGAGCTATGTCCATCTTTGCAGTGTATTCTTTTGGCAACCAGTCAATAGGTCAAATTACAATCTTTAACACTAATCATAGCACAGTTACAGCCTAAAACCAACATTTTTCACATCCTTAGCGAGTCTCCAAGTTGTTGAGGTAATACATTGGTTCTCAAACTTTTTCTATCATGCCCCACTTTACCGGATGAAATCTTTTCACTCCCATGCAATGCAAGGTCCAGGGAAGGGGGCCTGGAAAGCAAAGCAGCACCACGGCTCTATGTACACAAAAGACAGTGATGGTGAAGAATTTCACTAGTTGTTATGCTAACGTACTGTACCTGCTAATGAATGAAATTATTTCCTTGTTCTGACATGAAAATTAATCCAATGTTCAACATTTGTTCTAAATGACTTTTCTCCCAGGTCGTTTGCGCCCCACCAGTGCTAATATATAAGCCATTCCAAGTCTCACTCTATTAAAATGCAAAACACAACCTATGCAACCCGCCATATTACAACCCACAATAATTAATATGGGGTTAACCTATTCTTCAGTCTACTGACTAGTTATTAGTTTACAGTGTTGATGAGACAGTAGGGGTGGGCGATATAGCCTCAAAATTATATCATGATATTTCAAGAAAATTTGCAATAAAAATACTTAACAACATTTTATTGATCCTTGCAGTTTGCAGGCAGCAGAATTTAGAAGTGCACATAAGTGAAGGGCATTTTCCATCCTTCTTTTCCCAATGAGCTGCTGTCACTGATGACACACTTCCTAATTTGAAGTGTTACTCTATTGAAACCAGGGGCCAGCAAAGCAGCATTATAGTATGATAGGAGTCACACAGCAAGCCAAATGTAAGCACAAAAGTAGCCTAGGTAGTGTTCTCCCTGGAAACTTTAAGTATACATTAACTGCTTAACACTTTAGTTTAACAATAACTAAATTAACTTTACATTCTAACCGGTCAGGAGCCTGCACCATATTGCCACATAATAAATGAAAATGAAAAACATTTCCTGCCTGGGATGCTGTAGCTTGTCGAGCTTTTTAACTAGCTGCTCAAAGCCCTGCTTTTCCATCGTGTAAACGCACTGTTTGCCCTTCCTATCATGTGGAGTGCAGCCAGCAAGTGTTCCAGTGAGAGTGGAGTCATTAATTTCCATTTGGGTCACACATCACCAGCTGCTAGTATCTTCTCCTTACTAGCCTGGTCGTACTCAACAGTGTTTTTTGCATTAAGTGCTGAAACAGGTTTGTTGTTTCCTCCTTTAGCAGGAAACAGTTTTTTGCATGTTTTGCACAGTATTGTGCAAGTGTTTTTGCCGAAGTAGCCCTCTATTTAGATTAAATCATCACTGGAGGCTGACATGCTGCTCTTGCTCTCAGACATGCCTGGGCTTGTCTTGTTGTTGCACACATTAGAGAACATAAACACATGGTGTTGCTATAGCAATATCACAATATGACATTTTTATATTGCATAAAAATACATACTAGTATTATTGTGGACTATGATATGGCATAGCCCTATAGGACTTTATCACAAAAATGGATGGATGGATGAATGTAGGATAAGGGTAAGATGGTCTTGGGTGTGGAGGTCTGGAAAGCTAGTAGCAAATTGTTTTCTAATATATATTTTTTATTATTATTGTAATTTCATCCAGTGCATACACTCTTGCTGTAGCTACTGGTGAGAACCCAATGGAGGGTGAACGCCCTGCCAGCTGTGGCCACCGCTGCCAATGCAGCTGTTAACTGATGCCAAACAGCCAACCTGGGGGCTCGAGGTGGCTTTCCCACTGAGCCAGCAATCAGCCAAGAAGGCTCAGCAGGGGGGAGAAAAACAAAGATAGAGATCAAGTGGGGAGGGAAGTGATGAATGGCAGCAGGTAGGCAGGCAGAAGGGCTGCCGGGACCCCCGGCTGGTCCCCATGGAGGTGCAGACGGCCAAGTTTGGCGCGCAGCCGCCCGGCCCCGTGTCAGCACTTTGGGGAGAAGCTGGGAAAAGTGCTGAGGCGGCAGCAACGTGGGGAGATGAGGTGAAGTGGTGAAAATTTAACCAGCCTGATGAAAGACTAAGTGTGCATGTTAAACAGGCAAGAGGAGGAGGGATGGGGGAGGTGAAGTCTGAGAAGCAAAAGTATGGCAGGAGGAGACTGTTAGAGAGAAACTGTGTGCTTCTCAAACTCTAATTTTACCTGACACCTCAGGGTGCAGTGCAGCTCCTTTTTGACCCTTTGACCTCAAAAGTAACATCATATCCCATTTCCCTTTTTTTTTTTCCCTCTTGATACTTAGCTGCAAGGACACTGTTTCGTTTCAAAGACCGCGGCTGTATGCCTCTGCACTGCAGCCTGGCTCATATACATGCGAGAGCCTCGTAGCGCTTTTGTGGACTGCCTTTCACTTGAAGCAACCGGTTAGCTCTGTGGTGTGTGGAGAAGTGTGCAGAGAAAGAGAGAGGTAGAGTCAAGCAGTGTGATTACATAAGGTTGGGTAACAGGCTCACTGTGGGGATACACACTCACTAGACAGTGTTGATGGAGTCTTTCACAGGCCTGCTGGGGTGTTGATTAGGATGTGCTCACAAACAAGGACCAGATGCTGAAATGGATCCTAATGTGCTTTTCTGTCTTTGCTTCTCGCTCCCTTTGATTTATGCCCATCCCTGCCATTTCCCCGCTTTCTTTTTTGCCCTTTTGGCTGTCCTCCTCCCTGTGTGTACACCAAATCACGTCCCATTCTTTCCCTTCGTCTTCTCCCCAATTTTTTTGTCATTGCCCTCGTCTTTCACTGATTTCCAGGTGCGGTGCGAGCCTCCAGCATCTTCCCCATCCTCAGCGTCATCCTGCTCTTCATGGGAGGCCTGTGTATAGCTGCCAGTGAGTTCTACAAGTCACGCCACAACATCATCCTCAGCGCAGGGATCTTCTTTGTGTCTGCAGGTGAGTCAAACACCAGCAGTATAAAACAAAAGGACAAGGATTTATCAAAACATATCAGTCCAACCATTTGCACATAAATTAGATATGTTTTGACTCCATTAATATTTCATGCTCATAATAAAAACCTGTCAATAATTCATGAAAAATCACAAAGTCTGTAGTTTTTCTTTTCCTCTCTACATTTGAAATGCAGTTTGATTTATTCTTTCTGATTTTTATGTTTAATGAATATATAGATAGAACTTAGCCCACAGACCTTAGTTCAGCTGTATTGATGCATGTCAGTGGAATCTTAGTATTAAGACTTTGTATTTTATTTTTATATTTATTAAAAACACAACACATACTTGGCCTAGTTTGTTCTTTGAATGAAGCATGACCTTAAGGGCAAGAGGCAGGGTACACCCTGGACAGGTCATCAGTCTGTCACAGGGCTAACATATAGAGACAGACAACCATTCACACTCACAGTCACTAAGTCTAATATAGAATCACCAGTTAACCCAACATGTTAGGTTAACTGGGCAGAAGCCAGAGGAAGAACATGGAAACTCCACGCAGACAAAGCTGAAGAAACGCACATCAGTTACTGCTGTAATTCAACAGGATCGATAGTAGTTTATGGTTTACCTTTAAGGAATAGCTCCCTGGCCAGTGACTCCTAACCAGTGCACACCAGGGGGTACTTCTGCAGTAGCTCGATTAACCTAAAAAAAGAAGAATCAGACACCAGACGGGATGTTTTAAATTATTAAAACCAATAAGTATTGATCAAAGAATGAATAAATTGTGAAAACAACTAAAAGTATGGATCACACTTAAAAGAGGTAGGTATTATTTATAATCTGCTAAGACTGACTGCTCAAAGAATGGATAAACTTTAAAGTGTTAGCTGAAAATACCACTGATTCAAAATTTGGAAGCTGGCAGAATGTAATAGCTAAAAGTAGAGAATAGATTACATCCACTTTAAATCAGATCAAACACATCTATTCAGATACATTTTGGTTTAGCATACAGTGTAAAGTGTGTGTGTGTGTGGGGGGGGGTTGCTAGCCTGGCTCTGTGTAAAAGAAACAAAATCCCCCACCTTAATTTTTACTGCACAGACATGATGGTGATGTCTCTCTACATTTTTTTCTCTCAGAATTAGTTATCGAGTACTTTTTAATTAAGAATGAAGTACACCATGAATTCAAAAGGCCACGCTGAGATGTCTCGGACTGTTGGCCGTCTCTTTCACTGCAGCTACGACTCACTTCTTCTCTTGTCTTAATTTCATTTCTCTTGATCCTGTTGCTAGGCTAAAAGCCACCCATTGGGACTCGTCTCTAAAAATATGGTGTCCCTGACACACTTTCCCTACAATCCGTCTTCCCAGATATACCATGTCAAACATTTCTGTGTGTGACTAAACTAAAGAGGCAAAGTGAGATATATAGATAGGTAAATACATAGAGAGACATATAGATTAATATGCATTTGGATACATGTTGAGACACATAATTTATGCTTTATATCAATCTGCACCATGACACAAACTGTCCTTTCTGTCACTGAAAGGGTAAAGATTAAGAGTCTAATATCAGCCATGTTGGATGGAGAGTTGGACAGGATTAGCAGACTGTGTCCAGTGCAGCTCTTAAACATACTGGGGTGTGAGCCTGAATGTTAAGCTACCAGGATTAAAGTCTTGAATTCATCTTGACAGACAGAGGAAAAAGAGAAAACAAGAATAAACTATCTTTCCCCCCCCCCATAAATAAACAACTCTTCTCTTGTTTTGTGCCTGTCCTCCATCTCCCAACCCGTCAGGCCTGAGCAACATCATCGGGATCATCGTGTACATATCAGCTAATGCAGGGGACCCTTCAAAAAGTGACTCGAAGAAAAACAGCTACTCTTACGGCTGGTCCTTCTACTTCGGTGCGCTCTCCTTCATCATGGCTGAGATGGTGGGCGTCTTGGCCGTGCACATGTTCATCGACCGCCATCGACAGCTGCGAATAGGGGCACGCGCAGCCGACTACCTCCAAGGCTCGGCCATAACACGGATCCCCAGCTACCGTTACCGCTACAGACGCCGCTCGCGCTCCTCCTCCCGCTCCACAGACCCATCACACTCCCGCGATGCCTCGCCGGTGGGCCTAAAGGGCTTCAGCGCGCTGCCATCCACAGAGATCTCCATGTACACGCTTCCCCGGGACACCCTCAAATCCTCTGGCACGCCAACCGCCACCTACAACTCTGAGAGGGACCACAACTTCCTTCAAGTCCACAACTGCATCCAGAAGGACCTGAAAGACTCGAGCCACACCAACACAGCGAACCGCCGCACCACGCCTGTATGAGGGAGTCGACACAGGCCAGGCCAGCACGGCGGAGACCAGGAGACACGGGAACCCCTGTGGGTGCAGAACACCCCAGGAGAAGATGGATTTCCATGTTTATAGACATTTGTTTTTTTTGTTCAGCTGCATGACTTTTCCATTACCATTGGTGAGGGAGTTTCAACACGTCTGCTGTGTTCCTGGATTGAATGGCAGAGGACTGAGAATGGGTCAGAATGTCCCGAGAGAGTGAGATCTGTCAGGTTTTTTTTGAGCAGAGTTTGCTTATCAGGTTCAGGGCACTGACAGGGAGGGTGGGAGGGGGTGGGCATTTATGCGACAAAGAATTGATTTCATCATTTCATTGCCCTTTGGTTTGACAGTATTGCCCCACAAGTTTGGTTGGAGCAACAAATCAATCTCCCCCTCAGCCAGCCCACCACCTCTTTTATTTACTGACTGACTGATTTGGTCATTTTTTGCATTAAAACTGTGAATTGTTACAGCTTGGGATTCAGTAAGAATTACCCCAATCTGTAATCTCTAACAAAGGTACTATATATATATATATATATATATATATATATATATATATATATATATATATATATATATATATATATATATATATATATATATATATATATATACATATATATATATATATATATATAAAAGCTTTATAAATAAATTATTACGTTAATAATCAAGAGATACAGACTTTAACAAAGCAAAAAAAAAAACCACAAAAAAAAACAACTTAACTAAACCAAGTGCTGTTGGTAACATGAGAAAAGACTCTTTTAGTATCCTTTCATTCGAAGGTCAAAAACAAGAGATGGTCCTTCAGGTAGCAGCAGTACAGCGGCTCAGCGCCACAGGCAGACGCAGACAGTAGAATAATATCTATTCTTTTAACAGAACCTTCTCGTCTTTTTCTCTGCACCCTGTTCCGCTTTCTTTTTTTATGTGGGGGGGTCGTACAGGCGAGTCGAAAACCCCTTAAAAGAAAGAGCCAACAAAAGGGGTTAAAGTTCACACAAAGCGAAGACTCCAAACACGACTTCTGCTAAATAAAAAAGGAAGGAGCAGAGGGGGAAGGAAAAGAGGAGGACGCCAAACACAAAGATAAAAAGTTAAATATGAAATAGTACAAGAGAAGCTAAGTGACTCACAATTTCAGAAATTAAATGCATGCTATTAAAATTACAGCAAATCTGCTCTTCAGAAACTTAAGTTTTAAAGGTTAATAATTATAAAGGGGAAAAAATGCAAAGGCGCTAAAGTATAAATGTTTTCATGTGTATTTTTCTTATGTTTCCTTTTTTTTCATTTCTTTAGTTCATTATTGCTTTTGTGAGACAAACCAAACACTCTACATGGAACAAAACTGCTTTTTTAAATGGTTTGGTTGATTTCTTTATAAATATATAAATATATGTATGTATGTATGTATTTTATTTTTAAAACTCACACAGCCTTAGTCATTTCTTTGTTTCTTCTGATTTTTAATGTGTTGTTCAAATTGAAAATGAAATCTTTAAAGGTGCCAAAACCGAATCTCATCCTATATCTAGGCCCCACCCCAAGTCCTGGAATCTGTAATACAGTATACCAAACCAGGGGAAGCAAATCACCACATTTCACTGCGTGTCTCTACAACACCTTCTTGTTTTGTTACACTTGTCTGTCTGTCACATCGTCTATATCTGAAATGCTGGTTCTTATCAGAAAAACAAAACAAACAGAGTCGGGCTGGACAGGAAACTGGTATGTCAAACAGAGCTGCTGGTTTTACAGCTCTTTATCATAATTTAAAATTTATACTTATTTCTCCTCATAACATGTTTTGGCCTCAGCGTTAGTACGACTTTTTAGCCTTTCCTCCAAAATTGATTATTAAGGTCAGTTCACAAAAACATCTGTCTCAGTTCCCAACAAGCAGCGCTTGGCAGCAGTGGAGGAGGAACTCCATTTGACTGACAGGAAGGAATCTCTGGCAGAAGCAGGCTTAGGGAGGGGCAGTCATCAGCTGTTGAGATCTTATGTCATTAACAAAAGTTAAAAGCATGTAAGTACTGGCATGCAAACACATGGGGAGTGGAAAAGACATGCTAAGTGCATCATGGGAAGTCCCTCCAACAGCCCAAGCCTACAGCATATCAGCATAACTGAGGAATGGTTCAGGGTTACCTGATGCAGCCCTAGCTATAAGAAAGAAAGGTTTAGCCCATACAAGGTTTAAGTTATCTGTCTCCCAGCTGGTGCAACAGGGCAGGAGCCTGACAGCTAAAGGCTCTTCCTCCCACTGGAAACTCTAGGAATTACAAGTCTGCAATCTGTGCGAGGAGAAAGATCTTGGATCTGGATTTACAGGAAGCCAGTGAAGGGAAGAAAACAAGAAAGATCATCTCTTCTTTGAGTCGCTCGTAGTACTCTCTTAGGATCTTTTTGGATCAACTGAAGCCTTTTCAGACACCTTTTAGAGGCTGAATTACAATTATTACAATATATAGTTATTTAATTCTACAATCTAGAACTAACAAATGAATTAACTAGTTTTTCGGCATCACTCTGACAGAGGATGTTCCTGATTTTAAAAATATTGCATAGATGATAGAAGACAGTGTTACTGGAGGTCAGTTTAATGTTTTGCACACTAAGCATCTGGTTAGACATTTTTAGGACAACATACAATAACTTCAGTTTTGTCTGAATTTAGGATAGTTTAACTAATTGATTTATGTTGTCTGGCTTTAGTAGATTAGTAGAACTGCAGTTATTTAATGTATGCAGTGTTTTCTAATAATATTGTCTAAAGGAAGCCTGTATAAGGAGAAAAGTATCAGTCCTTGCACCGAACCTGTGGAACTCCATGACTAACCTTTGTGGACTTTTCACAGTCCCCTGTCTGCATTATTAGCAAATTCATTATTAAATAATAAATTATTATCATTAATTCCCTTCTCGTATTTTTAATTTGAATGGTTTAGGAGTTGGCAGGTCCAGTGTTTCACAAGAAAGGGGCAAAACTACAGTAGATACAGATCGCATAGTTATGGAACAAAGATCAGATAAAAATAGTTATGACATCTTGCAATTATGAAAAAAGGAAAGTCTTAGACTTCTATGATAGTGGAGTAGGAAACCGGTGATGCAGGACCAGCCCTGTGTATTAAGGTAAGCCATTTATTCTTTTTTTTAATATGAAAAACAATATTTTTGAAAGTGTAAGCTCACCCCACATCTACATGTTGCCGCCGTGTATCTGTCCAGCAGGAGGCAGCGTCAAAAACTAAGTGAAGCACCGCCAATGTGGTGCTGCACTCCTATTCGAGACACAAGGCTTCTGAAGTTCTTGAAAGATGGTGTTGGAATTAAAACCAAGTGTTAGACACATCTTCTGTTTTTCCCTTTCCTGTTCAAACCTACTTTTTAGCCAATGAGCCTCAGTGCCTAGAACCAAAGATTTAAAGTATGCAAAGTGGAGACTGATTGGCTTAAAGCAATAATGTCAGCTTTGAGTTTGACAGCATGGAAAAGCAGAAGTGTTATGAAGAATAAACTAGCAGCTAAATACTCAGGAAGCTGACAGAGGAGTGAAACAGATCTTCCTTATTGAATTAGCACAGGTATATTACAAGATGACAATACCAGGATTCATCAGGGCCAGATTGTGAAAGTGTGCTTCATGAGGCATCATTTTGGCCACCACAGAAGTCCAGACCTTAACCCCACTGAGAATCTTTGGAATGTGCTGGAAAAGACTTTGTGGGGCGTTCCGATTTTCCCATCATCAGGACAAGATTTTGATGAAAAATTGATGCAGCTCTGGACAGAAATAAATGTTTTGACTCTGCATAAGCTTACTGAAATAATGCGCGCTGCCATCAAAGCTAAAGGTGGTTGGGCGGTGCGTGTGACATTTTCCCATCTTCTATTTACAGAACCGATCAGGATTTAATCCTAGGAAGTATATGGAATGCTGTCAGGAATTTGATAAAGGCCTTTTTTTCAGGCACCGAATATCTGCACAAAATATTTACTATGTGGCAACCTCCATCCAAAGAAAAATACTGGCATCAGCCCTCATACACCCATAAAAATAAAAGCTTAGCTGTCAGACATAAAACCTTGTACGCTCTGCTAAAATCAGGGCCTCAGCCTGCTGTTGTAAAATGGTTATAACACACTGTAATTGACCACTGGGAGCCGCAATCCAAAAATATCACCACCGGCCATCAAATGTCTGATTTTACTGCATGTACAGAATGGCAATATCTGCTGTTTAACAAAAAGCCCCTCAAACCGTTCATTTACAAACCTGGGAGTTCAAACTCCTGCTGCACAAACGCAGCTCTTTTCTACAGCAGTGAACACATTTTTTTCCTCCCCTTTCTCTAAAAAGGCAGTAGTACTGGTGTGCCCTAAGAAAAGAAACACGGCTTTGCAATAATGCCGTTCTACCCTGATGTTTGCACAGCATCCAACACCTTTCTACACCACCACACTAAAAGCATTGCTTTCAGAGCGTAACACAAGGCTGCAAGTGTGTGTGACAGTGTGAAGTGCTACACATACTGTACACTGTTGAAGGAGATGTACAAAGCAAATCTATTTGTGAGACAAAAGGCGGATTGTTCCCCAACATGTGTTTCTCGTGCTGAAACAAGTCACGTCACTCAGACAAATATAAATCGAAGGATTTTTGCAGGCTTCAGTACGAAACTATACGCTTCCCTGGATATCCTCTAAGCTCTGGACACTTTTGGATTCATCAAATGAGGCAGGTTCGGAGAAAAAAAAAGTTTCTGTTTAATAAAAAAAAAAAGTGCTGAGATCCTAATAAGCCGTCATCTGAGTCCACGGACACGAAGCTGCTCCCCATAAATTTGAGGAGAAAATATGTCAACGTAGCAGTCTAACTCAATAGGGCTTCTTTATGCATAGCCTCCTCTATTCAGAATTCATAAGCAGAAGACATTTTACAAGCCTGGACTACTTTAAAGAGAGGAGAGAGAGTGTGTGTGTGTGTGTGTGTACCTGGCCTCGGTGCAGCTGCCTGAATGTCACATTTTTAATGTGCTTTAGGAATGAATAAGTCTTTTTCTTTCTTTTTTCACTTTCCCCTCTTGCCTTCGCCCGGCATGTTCTTCTTCATTTTGTCTTGCTGTCTTCTCTGACTTCTCCCCTTTCTGCAACTTTTTCACATCAGTGTCTTGGCTCGTCCACACTTTGCAGTGAGTCCGACCTTCCAGACAGTAGGCAGACACGGGGCCATAAATGTCTGTGAAACAATACATCCAGCTGTGATATCACAGATCGGAAGGGTAGGAGTAAGTTCGGCCCTTATTTCTAATTTGGAGAGAGTTCAAGTTGTCAGACTTTTAAATCACATATTGTTATTCAGGATAGGTGTCCTCAGGCTCCATTCACATGGCAGCAAGATAACCTGCTGAAGTTCAAACTGAGCACTCGAATGGAGATGAAAGGTGATTTAAAGTGACTCTGGAATGTGGCATGGTTGCTGGTCCCAGACGAACTGGTCTGAATATTTCAGAAACTTGTGAAATGCCTTGTTGAGGACAGAGGTCAAGGGAGAATGGACAGACTACTTTGAGCTGACAGGAAGGCAATAGGAACTCAAATAACCACTTCCTTACCAACAAGATATGCAGAAGGGCATCTCTGAATGCACAACACGTCCAACCTTGAAGAGCAGAAGACCATACCAACTGGAAAAAACGTTCCCTGGTCCCTGATGAGTCTCGATTTCTGCTGTGACATTCAGATGGTAGGGTCAGAATTTGGCCTGTATCCATCCTTTCTTTTATCAACAGTTCAGGCTGCTGCTGGTGGTGTAATGGTGTAGAGGATATTAGCACACTTTGGACCCTTTGGTACTGACTGAGAATTTTTTAAACACCACAGCCTACCTGAGTATTGCTGCTGACCAGGTCCATCTTTTTATGACCACAGTGTACCCATGTTCTGAGGGCTGTTTCCAAACTGGTTTCTTGAAGATGGGTCTCAAATGGCCTCCACAGTTGCCAGATCTCACCTCTGGGATGTGGTCTGCAGCCGCTGTGTGATGCTATCACGTCAATATGAACCTTAGTGGGCTTGTCTGTAGAAAACCCATATAGGGGCCCCAAAGTGCAAACCTACAGTGGGCTATGTGTGGGCACACCCACTTGGAGCCCATGTGGGATAAGCATGGGTTTCCCCTGTCCTACACAACTCACCTACAGCTACCCACTGTGGGCCCACACAGGGAACCGTGGGAACTGTGTAATGCTAGAATGTCAATATGGACCAAAATCTGTGAGGAATGTTTCCAGCACCTTGTTGAGTTTGTGCCATGAAGAATGAAGGCAGGTCTGAAGGCAAAAGGTGTGTCCCCAATAAGGTGCCCAGTGAGTGTACATTTGGTTTGGTTAAGATAAGAGTGCTCAGATAAAACCTGGTTAAAAAGCTGCAGGATACGCTAAGTAACATACAATGTTAAAATTTCACTCACCCGTAATGGGGCACAGATTCTTTGGGTGTGATTTTTGTACAATTAACAACACAACAAGTCAAATTATTTTGCTGTTAACTTCATTTAAAAATGCTTCAAAAGGCATCAACACCATAAACATGGTCAAGAGGTCCAGTTCCAAGATTGGGTGAAGCCACACAAGGCTGTAAACCTGTATGCATTCCTGCTGTAAATTTGGGAATTATAATATGAGAGTCTGTGGGGACTGGCTAATTGTCTGGAGCCAACCTGGTTTGACATTTAGCCAAAAACATGCAAAATCCTGAAAGTCTGTGAAAAGTCCTTAAATGCATATTAGTCTGTATCATCAGGCTCCCCTATCCTGAATTTAACCCTCTACTCTCCTTCATCTTCCCCCAGTTCATCTTTCTCTTCCTTCCCCGTCTTTCTTTTGTTCCTGCTGTGTTGATCAGAGTGTCTCTGCAGGGGTGCATCGATCAAAGATGTGGAGGGAGAGACTCTGGATGAGGTGAAGGTTCCTCAGCCTGCCTGGGTTGGGAATATTAAGAGCAAACACACTGGTTCGGTCTTTTTGCCAGAGCTCGGCTCTGTGTCTCTGGCGGGCTGCAAGGTTACATAACCTCCCATCAAATTGACTGATGACCTTTGTGTGACTTTACTGGACAACGTTCTGGGACGGAGGAGCAAGCACCCACGGGAGCAGTTCCTCCCAAGCTGTCGCCAACTTTATGTTGCTGAGAAGCTGCATCAGAGTCCCACATTCACTCTGAGGATTAAATGAGTGTGCGGATATCAGTGCATAGAAATGTTTGTATTTTTCCCATTTCATGCAAACATTAGATCTGCATGTGTGTGTGTGTGTGTGTGTGTGTGTGTGTGCATGTGTGCGTGTGTGCGTGTGCGTGTGTGCATGTGTGTGTGTGCGTGTGTGTGTACGTGTTGTTTGTGCTGACCATGGAGGAGTTGCTGACATTGCTCACCTCGGGTTATTTTTGGGTCATGTAGAGTTGAATAGCAATGGAGAACTATAAGCAACCAGCTGAAAATAAAATAATAAAAATAATCAGCGGAGCAAACAGTCTGAAATGACACATTCACACCACCCCCATTGTTGATACGTACAAGCAGCAAGAAGCTTCATCATGTAGACTAAGGAGCAGCCTGGACTGCCTAGCTGCTGTTTCACCATCTGAAGCTTTTAAATCCAACTCTGAAAACAGTTTTGGGTTGTTGGTTTTTTTTTTTTAAAGCGGGAGATGTGAAGAGGAAGAACCAAACTAGGCTACAGCACACAAAGTGCTCTGGGATGTGTGAATAAAATGCAGCGTCGTGCTCTGCCCTCTGGTGGTGCAATGTGAGAAGGAGTGTGGGGCTGCTGCCGGCTCCATCAGCTCTGGGAACGTCGTGGGAACGGGCCTGGAATACTGATGCCGCGGTGCAGGGGTGCAGGAGCTGCAGTCTGGCAGGCCCCAGAGAAGCGCTCAGATTCACTGTCCGCCACACAGACACAAACTAAAGAGGACCGCTGACTTCTCCGTGAGCCCTTGGAGTCCTAATCAATGCTGTAATTGATGTGATTGGAGATTTTCAATACTCCAGAAAAGCCAAAAACATCTACATCATTTGATGCACTGGAGGAAGAGGAGAAAATAATCTTCAGCTGTTTATGCCTTTTTCCTTTTTTTTAAACTTTGAATGTAGGCAGAAAAAAAAATCTTATTAACAGTAAAACTGTGACACTGTAGCAGCTCACCTGTCTGATGTGTGCGTATCTGGAGGACTCAAACACTGGACTAGTAAAGACATCACCTCACCTGAACATTTCACCAGCTTATAGACATTAAAACATTTTTGGAAAAACACGATAAATCCTCAGAAGAGGAGAGAATTGAATTAAAATACTTAGTAGTATAGGCAGGACATCATATTTGCCTAACCTCTCCGCAACGTATGTTGAGGAAGGAGAAAGAAGCAAATGCAGTGCTAGCAGAAGAAGACTGGAACACACTCTGCCACCTCCAGGAGGGAATTCTCCTGGAAAAATACTTGGAGGTTTTTCATAACTTCAAAAATAAAACAGTCACAGAATAAAATAACTGAGCATTGTCGTCAGTGAAGAATGTGTGGTAATATCTTTGATTTGATTTTTTTTTTTTTTGTGAGATAAGGTCAATAATCAGCCTACAGATTCATTTTGACCTCAGTCTTGTTTATTCGGGGGATGCGCTGACTCGATTCAAAAAACAAGACACATATTTGTCACAAATGCTACAAACTCCAGCTAAGAAGACAATAAAGAATCGCCATAAAACTTGAGACTGCAAGGTCACATGGGGAAAATAGATAATCTACCAGACTGTGAAGCAAAACATTTGAAAAATTTGCCTGTTTATCTGTTTGTTATGTCAACAATTCCTATCTTATTCTGTAGACGAACTGAGTCTTTGGATATGAATGAATACCGGGCCTACCCGCATAAGTGACTCATGAGGACCTTTTGAATATAAAAAACAATGGTGAACACAAAGGAACTGCAGACCTTTTGCATAATAATGTGATCCATTCCTTTACTGCTTTCCTTTTTTTTTAATCCCCAATGCCGGATGCATTTTGCAGTGTGACTCATGCCCTGTCTGTTGTTGTGGGATTTATTTGTTGCTTGTTCAAAGGTAAAAAATAAAAAATAAAGTTTAAAAGATAAAAAGTTTAAACGATAAAAAGCACAAAGTGTGATCAAAAGTATCAGGACCATCCTGTACCGAGGACCTGTACAAAATATCAGTATGTGTGTCAGAACATGGGCATAAAATACTGTAAACGTCTCCATGAATTTTGCATTTTGATGTCAGTTATTTTGCCAAAAAGACATCAATCAAAAAACATAAAAGTTATAGATGAATCTGACTGAGGCCCTGAGGTCCTGACTGACCCTGCTTCTGTGCTGGGGATAATTAGGAGTATTAAATAAGTAATGAAGTTACTTGTCATTGTTTTTGGGTTCTGTGGAGTTTAGGGGTTTATGGTTCTTAGTGAATATATATGTTTGGGTTTCGGAGTTCGGGAGTTGGCCTCCTGCATCCAACAGCTGGGTCCTCACCCTTAATTTCCACACCCTGTGACATTAATTTATGACATTTATGGAATTCAGCCAAGAGAGGAGCCATAAAAACACACACACACCCAAGTAACCTACTGCTACACAATGCTCATTATTTTTGAGTTTGCATTTTATTTTTGAAAGGAGGTTAGAAAACATGGAAAATGCTCTACATAAGTTCATAGAGGAGAGATAATAAAGAGTTTGGGGATTTTAGCTGAACTCTTATATAACTGTATGTCAGTTTAAACATTAATAGTCCAAGGCGGAGTTCGGTAGAGAGAATTTATTTTAAAACAGCTTCATCGGGATCGCGTGGCTGATCACACATCACAAAATCCGGATCAGCGGAGTGAGACACCTTAGAGCCCTGCTACCTGCTATTTGCCAAAGTTGGCAGAAAATGTTTGTGTAGGAGCTGAAAGTAAGAAAAAAGATGAGATAATAATTAATAAATACAAAGAACTGTTGATCAAATCTCTGCCGAAAAGGCTCTTATAGCAGTAAAGCAGTGTGAGAGTCACTGTTGGACCAGTTGTTGCCTGTGGCCTCCTCCGTGTGTAATAATGGTCCTGAGCGTGTGGTCGTCCCCTCCGACAGTCTGTCCTCCTGTCAGACACCACGCCACTGCACCACCCAGCCACTTCCCCGGCTCTGCAGGAAGACCTGCCTCTGACTCTCTGCCAGCCGGACGTTGACCAATGCCAGAATGCACACCAACACACAGTTGCACACACCTACTTATATGTGCAAGCTACCGCACACCCTCTCACACACTCACATAAATCAAATGCTTGGCCCTCCTCTCTGCTGTCCCAGCATGCACCCTGGTTACCTGGCTGCTGTCCCATTAACAACAGCTGTTACCGCAGGACTGGACTGGAGGTTCCACTGCATGGTAGCTCGCACACATACATGAATACACACAAGGACTCACATAAAATAGGCACAAACAGTACTGGCTTCATTCATCCCCGGCTCTGATGCGAGCTCATTTGAGGTGATGGAAGACTAAAGCTAAAGGTGTGGGGCTGGAGGGAGCGAGGGAGGGCATGAGGTGCTGAGAAACTTCTGTGAAATTGGTTTTTGCAGGAAGCTCAGTCAGCAAAGATGCAAAAACAGTTACAACAAATAAACAGAAGCTCAAAAAAGATGGTTGGAAAGATACAAAATGGCCACAAAATGACATAAAAGGATGAATGAGTGAAGCAAAACAACAAAAATAACAACAAACAGGCAGAATTGCAATAAATTGATACACAATAAAAAGAAAGAGACAAAAAAATTAACAAATATGTGCATCAATAATGACAAATATAAAAAATGGTCAAAAAATAATGCAGTTTGTCCAAATAGACAACAGAAATGACAACAAAATATCCTGATATAAAATTACCACAAAAGGATGCAAAGCAATCAAAGACTGCACAGAGATGCAAAAAATTACCTGAAAACACACACAGCTGAAACAAACTGAAGAAAAATGACCACAGAGATCCAAAACAGCCACTAACTGCTGCAAACAGAAGCAAAACGTTAAACAGAAAAACAATAAAATGATGCAAAATGGCAAGAAAATAAGAAAGTGGTCGAAAGTTACCAAAACCTGGCACCAAATTATAAAGAAAAGATACTAAATTCTTGGAAAGGACAAAACCATAACCATAAACTGTGAGACGCAAACCGGAACCAAAAAGAGAAGAAAAACAAGCACTGAGGAAAATAAACAACTGAACATGCACAATATGACTACAAATGAACTGCAAACTAACAAAAGTGATCCAAGAAGGATCCACAGAGACACAAAATATCCACAATGTGACACGAAATTGCCACAAACAGCTACAACTGCAACAAATACATGTTGATTTCCTCAGTCTGGGGTTTAGGAGGGTCAGTCATGACTGCAGGCGCTTCACGAACAACTCGTGTCAGAGTGAAATGATGATCTGTTCCTAATATCGAGTTTATTACTGCCAAGAAAGACATGCCTGCTATTTTTACAGTCTCTTCTCTGAATTCCTGAGGAGAGCTTGTTTGAGATGATGGAGGACCGGACTAATAGAGTGAAATGATGCAGGGAGGCCTTTATGAAAAGTGCACAGAGATGCTGTTTGAGCAGATGCACGAGGTCATAAAGTCAGTGCCAGCTGGGACACCTAAACTCATCTGAATGGGACAGAGGGAGCAATTAATGGCATAATTCTGGCCTGTTCGGGGGGCTTACGTAGAGCCAAGCTCTGCGGCTGCTTTGATCTGCAGCTCTACTTGTGCTGCAGCAGGGCAGGGGTCAGAGCTCCTGGAGGTCATTATATAACAGCAGGCCCATCTCCATGACTGTCCTCTGGCCACAGTGACACAGGGCTTCACCCCGCTTCGTCCTCCCGCTGCGTCTACGTGTGCAGCGGAAACACTTCATCACAAGTGTCCTTTGGAGGCTGTGGAACTGCTTTGGTAGAGAAAATGTCAAATTCTTGAAATGCAGCTCAACAGAGAACGACTGTCCTTCAGCTCCCTCAGCTTGCAGGTTAATAGGAGGTGGGAGGGACCTTGAAAAATCCTCACAGTAAATCCACATTTTTGCTAAAAGTGCTGAATATTATGCAGGGATGTCTCAGAGAGGTGTTTTGCGGGGCAGCTAAATGGCCTGTAGAGCCCTCTCAGGGTCTTCCTCATTACCTGCTGAAGAGGTGTTTTCAGTTTTGGCAGTGATGAGTCGGAATGGATGATGCCGGGGCTTAATTACTGTGCAGTGACTGCTCGAGTTCTGATGTCAGCTGAATGCAAGCATTACAGCTCAAGGACACATATAGCCAGTTAAAACATGCCATGTTAGCGGAACTCCGTGTCTTGCTGTCCATCAGTTCTGCATAGGTGGCTGCTCTCATCACAGCTGACGCCGACCTTTTCCGCTGCAGAGACGGGACGCACTTAACAAGCTCAGTGGGCACATTAGACTGCATGAAACTCAGAACATTCACTCATTCCCTGCAGTGCTGTGATGTATATATATATATATATATATATATATATATATATATATATATATATATATATACTGTACTTTATGAGATTTTTGTTCTTTCAGGCTTCTTCACAGTTAGAAATGTTAACATTTTTGTTCTACAACATGAAATATGGGAGTACATATTTCACTATATGACACTATAAAAGTTTTCAGTCATCACACCCACGCAGAGCCTCAGCATGGTGACCTTAAAGTCAGTGACCGTGTAGTTTATTTTCCCACACAACCATCTGTAGGGTCTGAAAAAGAGAAAGTGCTGTGGGTGAAAATGCCTCGTTGATGCCAGAGGTCAGAGGAGAATGGCCAGACTGCTTCAGGCTAATAGGAAGGCAACAGTAGCTCAAATAACCCCTCGTTACATACAAAGGTATGCAGAACAGCATATCTGAATTCACAGTGTGTCGAACCTTGAAGCAGATGGCTACAGCAGCAGAAGACTGCACTGGGTGCCACTCCTGTCAGCTAAGAACAAACTGAGGCTACAATTCGTACCAAAACCAGACAACAGAGGATTAGAAAAACACTGCCTGGTCTGAGAAGTCTCAATCTCTGCTGCCACATTCAGATGGTGGGCTCAGACTTCTGTGAGAGCAACATGAAAGCATGGACTACAGTGCACCCATCTTCTAATGACTGCTTCCAGCAGGATAACACCCCATGTCACGAAGCTCAAATCAGTTTGTTGAGCATGACGATGAGTTCACTGCATTCAAATGGCCTCCACGGTCATCAGATCTCAATCCAATCGAGCACCTTTGGGATGTGCTGCATCAGCTGTGATGTCAGTAAGAGTCAAAATCTCGTTTCTCTTGCTTAATCTGTCATGAATCAAAGCAGGTCCGACTCACTATTAGTAACATGTAGTTAATGAGGCAGCCAGTGAGTGTAGCCGTGTGAGGACTGACTTCAACTGCACGTCTCAACCACTTTCACACGTTTGGATCTTTTTTAATTAAATTATCTGACATAACCTGTTTTGAGATGCAGCCTGTTCAGAGTATAGCATTAAGACAAACGTCTGGGATATTGATCTGGTCAGTTAGGCAGCAGAGGGGTTTGTTAATCAGTTTCAGCTGCTTTGGTGTTAATGAAAATAACAGGTGCACTAGAGGGGCAACAATGAGACAACCCCCCCAACAGGAATGGTTTTACAGGTGGAGGCCACTGACACTTTTTCCTGCTTCATCTTTTGTTTTTTCTCTAGTTTTACATTTGGCTGGGGTCAGTGTCACTACTGGTAGCACGAGGCCATACCTGCACATCAATACATTCCATTACCAGGTTTGCTGTCTCCCCCAGCACAGAGCACGGAGGAGACTCCAGGAGACGGGCAGTTACTCTAGGAGAGGTGGATGGGGCCATAGAAGGTCCTTATCCCATCAGCAGGACCGGTATCTGCTCCTTTGTTCTCTGGGACATTTCTGCACCTCAGACTGTCCAGGAGCTGAGGAGATCCCTCAGGACACCATCAGTCATCTCATTAGGAGCATGCCTGGACATTACCAGGCATGGGTGCCATGCAAACTACTCAGTACCATTTTGAGTCGCTGCAATTAAATGAAGGCAAAATGGACCAGCCTGCTGCATCATTTTTTCAGTCTGAGTTCAGGCTCCTGTACATTGATATGGAATCCTTTCAGAGGACCCAGTCCCTATCCGTTTATATATCCATCAATTCCCTCCACTGAGATGTTTTCAGTGTTCTTTTCATGTTTTGAGCGGTGTACCTTTAGCCATCACTTTTACCTTTTGGCCAAAATGGACAAGAGATGAGGTCATAGTGGATACGCCCAACTTTTCTATACAGTGTATAATAAACTAGCCAACTACAGGACTCCTCTCCATCTGGTTTTACTAAGCTACTTCAGAGTATTCGTATGAATTAAAAATATAAATACTGGCATCCACCAATGCCACCCCCTTCCTTCCTTAGAAGTACGAGCTCTGCGACTCAAGTGTAAGATCTTATAGTGGTGTACAGGAGCCTTAGTGACTTCGACCATATCGTGTTCATAATACTTTTCAGAAAACTTGACCTTCAATTTTGACATCAAGGTCAGATCTTCATTCAGGACTTTTAGCAGCTGCATCTATGGTATCACTTTGAAAAAGCCTACTTCACCTTATTCTCAAGTTACTGCGTTCACAAAGGTGTAAGTTGCCGGGTGACTACATCAGCCTTTTCAGGCTGACAGGTTAAAAAAGTAAAAAGGGACAACTTTGTTAATTGTTTTGTTTTTATTAAACAACTCTGCAGAAATGTACAGATGGTGAAAATCAATGTAGCAGAGACATCGTTTGTAGGCCGGGACTTTAAGCAGTCTCTTCCTTGGCAATACGGTCTTTCTTGAGTGGTCCCTGTGGAAGAGAAACAAAACCATCAGTCGTATGCCAGTGTTTAATAGTCCTCCTGTTTTCTCAGAGCAGACGTGTTCCCAGAGAGTGAACAGGGAGCCAGCACAGAGCGGCACTGCTCCCCTGCCTCACTGGAGATCACTGTGGCACTGGAATGGAACCCAGAGTTCATACTGAGGACTGAACCAGGTTACGAACAGTGCAGGATAACTCAAAAACCAATGACAAGTCTGCAGCCTTATGAGCCGTTTGTTTTCGTGGGGGTCACAGTCTTTAAGGAGAATTATTGGGCTCATTTCCAGCGCTACCACTTTTTTTCAGTATTGCATAACTCGGGTCAAAATAATCATACATCTTATACTGGGCAAGTCCTCAGCTTATCCTATCTGAAACTAGCAGAAATATTTGCAGAAAAGATGGCCTGAAAACCAAGTAATATGACACAAGCCAGCATTATTATACTGCTCGACCTCATGCTCATTGTGAACACTGCAGAATAAAAGTTAAATACAGCTCACAGAACAAAGTCTCACCATGAAAGCCTTCTTTTCCTCCACAGTCTGGAAGCGACCATGACCGAACTTGGAGGTGGTGTCGATAAATTTGAGGTCGATCTTCTCCAAAGCACGACGGCTCGTCTGCACCAGCAGAGACTGGACGGGGGGAGAGCAAGACTCAATTTAAGTTTCAAGGGTCAACTCAGTATATTCATTTAGCCTACAAAACTACCCTCTCAAAGGTTTTCATATCCCAACTTGAAGCACACGATTGAGGGAGCCAAACCACTGCACCTCATGACCTGCAGGTTTTAACTTCACCCAAACAAAAAGGGTTGATAACCACTTTATTCTCACCTTGCGCAGAGTCAGCACTCTCTTCTTGGTCCCCACAACACAGCCTTTCACCATGACAAAGTCATTCCTCACTTCTCCATAATGGACGAATCCACCCTGTAAGTAAAACAAAGTCAATCACACCTCCTTCCAGGCGGGAGCGCTGACAGACCAAGTGCAGCTGTGTCACAGCGTCTTACCATGGGGTTGATGCTCTTGTTGGACAGATCATACTCTGTGGAGGCATTGTTCTTCACCAGCTTTCCATCCTTCTGGTGGTAGCCCTGACCAATCTTGTAGATCTTCTTGTTGATCTCCGTGCGGTGGTGGTAACCCTTCTGACCAGCACGGGCCACAGAGAAGGCCACACGGGCAGGATGCCAGGCACCAATACAGGCCACCTTACGCAGACCACGATGGGTTTTGCGAGGGAGCTTCTTTGTGTGCCAACGGCTGGTGACGCCTGGGAGACGAGACATCTGGTTAGAGTTTAGATAAATTTAGATAAATAGATGATGCTGTGAGAAAAGGTTTGAGGATCTTACCCTTGTATCCGTGACCCTTTGTGACGCCAATGACGTCAATCATCTCATCCTGGGTGAAAACTGTGTTTACGACCACAGCCTGCTCCAGCTTCTCACGGGCCCAGTCCACCTTATCGGAGATGGTGCCTCCGTTCAGCTGCACCTCCATGAGGTGAGCCTTCTTCTGCCTCAGGGGCAGCAGACGCATCTGCAAAGAAAAACTCAAGTCAGGACAGAAAAATGCACACAACAATGTTCAAATGCACAAGGATAATTATAGCTGTGTAGTCTCAGAAGGAAGGCAGCATGGAAAATATCCTCATAAATTTCGGGCGCCATGCCTGACGCAAGTTCCGTGGTCTCATCACTGACAGACATGCAGAAAATTGAACAGAATCACCAAGGAAACAAACCAACCTGTGTGTGGCAGATGACACGGATGACCTGGCAGTATTTCTTCATGGCAGCAAAGTCTTTCTCCAGCTGCTTCTTGCCCTCCTCATCCTGCCATTTCTTGCAGTATTTGGTGAAAGCCTTCTTCTTGGACTTGTACCTGAGAGCATGAAGAACGCACAGGTTGGCACAGGTCCTTCATAGCCCCAAAGGGGCCAGCGGAAGAACACAGTGCATAGCTGCTTGCCCTCCCTCCCTTTGGATAGGAGGGCTATATCAGCTAGTGAGGATTTCGGCTCATAGCACAGTTTCTAAGAAGCACTTTCCACTGGCCAGAGGAGCCCGGAGCTCATCAGGGCACGCGGCACCTGAGCGGAGCTGCCACAGGGGGCCACCGTGATGTTAGACTCGCTCACCAAAAACGCAGCACCTCAGATTTCCACCAGCTACTAACATCTGCTTCAAACACTTTCATTACAATCAGATGAATTTCAGTTTGTCTCAACTCACCAGTTCTTGTAGAAGCGACGCTTGCACTCGTCACTCATGTGCTCGGCAAAGACCGTCTTGAAGGACCGCAGACCACGGGGGGTGTTGACGTAACCAACAACACCGACCACAATCATGGGAGGAGTCTCCACAATGGTCACTGCCTCAACCACCTCCTTCTTGTTCACCTCTGCATGAGAGAAGAAAAAAATTAAACTTAACCCAACAATTTCAACTCTTCAATAGTTACACTTGTTTATTCTCATGGTAGAGACTGCGCTCAGTACTCGACATTCAGCAAGGGGCTGTAAACCCATTCTGTCCGCCCGTCGAGGGACTCATCACAGGCAGAACACCATAACTAAAGCTAGACCTTTTTCACTGCAGACATGGCTCCTGCACCTTTCACAAAATCAAAAATCAAATGAGAAAGAAGGCCAAAAAAAAAATTTAAGTTGTGTACTACTGTTCAACCGTTAAATATTCCCTGGAATAGTTTGATATTTTGCAACATGAGAATTTGGATTTGGGGCCACTGGTCAGACAAATTTTGTCATTTCCACTTTAATCAAGTTTAATTTTTCCATTTTATGATTCTTTTAGGCACTCCTTACGTCATAAACTTAGCTATTGTATCACATTATAGGACCATAATTAGTAATTTTATATTATCAATCATTTTATTTCCTTTATTACACATGAATAACTGAATGCACATTTCTACAGAGACACTGCTGAATAAGCAGTGCCTGCTCAGCCAAGGATGGCACTCCATCCCACCAGTCTTCAAAATTCCAGGAAATTAAGAGCATTTATTCTAGATTTTTGGTTACAATGTTAAAACCTACTGGAAGCCTGTGCAGCCACTTGAATATTGTAGCTGGAAAAGCAAGTTTAAATTTTGATATAGATTTCATTAACTGTACCACAGTCATCATCAAGGACCAAGTAAGACAACCTGCATGCATTACTGCACTCCTGCAGACAGGAGCTGAAGCAGCTGCTGTGAAAAAGGTCTGATCACTAACCTTAACATATCTGTTTTTTAGTCCACCAGTTTTGCTGTATTACGTTAGACTAGTTGCACTCACTTGAGCCAGGTCTGTCCACCTCACGGACGATGTGAGTCATGCCGGCCTTGTAGCCCAGGAAGGCAGTAAGATGGACGGGCTTGCTGGAGTCATCCTTGGGGAAGCTCTTGACCTTACCGCGGTGACGACGGCTCCTCTTGCGGGGCAGGAAGCCCAGGGATCCGTGTCGCGGAGCCGAAAACTTACGGTGGGACTGCCAGAGGAAAAAACAAAATTTAATCTAGTGTTTCCCAGACATGTCTCTGATTGGTGCGTACACGGATCCTAAATATTTTTTTTATTTTTTATTTTTTTTTACGTAAAATCGTTGGATCCTCGTATTTACCGCCCCGTTAGAGGCGTGCTAGCTTAGCTAACCACCTTTAGCACATTGCGGCTGTCAAAACTGAGGCAACAGAATAGAAACAAGATTAGCCTAAAAAAAATAACCCAGAAGCTATTAAGACAAGGCTAATTAAAACTGAAGTAGTAATTTAGCAACAAAAGTACTTTAAACCTTAAGCTAGCGGCCTACTTAAATCAGCCATTTTGGACCTTGAGTTGCCGGTATGGCTGCGCATGCATCCCGAAATCTTATGTTTGGGACTAAAATAGCAGTGAAATATACCTAAGAGCTTCACAAAATCTACTATGAAATCAATCTGAGTTTCTTAAACATGTAAAATGTTTTGGATGCTTCAGATAACAAATGGATTGCCGCTCAAAGCACAAGCAACATTACACGAAGACTCACCATGTCGTCTCCAGTCCGATTGAAAGAGACCCTCTGAAGGGCAAAATGTCAATATATACCAAAGCAAATACCGCGGGAGTTAGCGAGAGTTTCCTCAAAGAAGCTCCACCCCCGGTCGGTAGCGAACATCTGTAGTAAAATAAGTAACCACTAGATGCCGCATGGCATGTTGCTTTTACAACATAGATGCATTATGTTCATAGACCCTATGAAACATCTTTTATTATAATCTTTTATACTTCAGCGATGACGGAAACTGCTAAGAAGGTGTTGGTGTATCCTCTGAACAGAGGACAGAGGACAAGAGGACTTGGTGGTTTAATGAGGAAGTACAAGGACGAGGTTGGCAAAGAAAACGTGGGATACCCAGGGAGACAAAGAAAGTAGACAGGAGTACTGGGAGGCCAGGCTTACAGCAAAGAAAGAGGTGGCAAAGGAAAAGGCTTATAGTAATTTTATATGTGAGGCCGGACACTAAGGAAGGAGAAAAGGATTTATTGATTGGTTAGATAGAGAGCTCGAGCTGGAAAGGATGCGCAGCAGGTTAGGGTAATTAAGGACAGAGATGGGAATGTACTAACAAGTGTGCTGCGAAGATGGATGGAGTACTTTAAGGAGCTGATAAATTAATAAAATGAGAGACAGAGTGGGATGGATGGAGGACAGTTAGTGAATCAGGAAGTGCAGAGAACTAGTAAGGAGGAAGTAAGGGCAGCTATGAAGAGTATGATGAATAGAAGGGCAGTTGGTTAAGATGACAAACAGTTGTCAAAAGTTTGCATACACTCATCATGGGTATGAATGTCATGGGAATTTGGGGGCTTTAATCCTTTCTTTGAACTGTTCTTTTTCCAGGGTGGAATGATTGTACAGCATACAGCTTTAAAAAAAAAAATGGGTGCACAAGTTTGAAATAATTTTTGATTTTCTCTAATCCATACAGGTCAAAAGTATATATGCAGGGTCAAAAGTATGCAGACACCTCCACTAATATTTGGTTAAATGTCCTTTAGCAAGTTGCACCTCAACCAGACACTTTTGGTAGCCATCAACATGTTTCACGCACAATTCTGGCTGGATATTTAACCGCTCCTCTCGGCAGAATTGGTAGAATAATAACTGTAACAAAGATTGAGCCAAATAACTAAATCTTTGCGTCGCCTTACCATAAAACAGTTCTCCAGATGGTGTTTGGCTTCTCCATGTGGGCAGCTGCAAATTTCAGTTAAGCTTGAAGGTGTCCATTTTGGAGCAGGGGCTGATTTCTTGGTCAGCACTCTCTCAGTTCATGCCAGTGATGCTGATGTTCCAGTTCATGGCAGGCTTGACCCTGAGTGGTTCCTGGGTTGTTCCTGAACATCCTAACCCATTTCCTCTCATTTGAGGGTGACAGTTTGGGTCTTCTTCTGAACCTTGGTAAAGTGGTGACATATACAAATAACTTATGTATGTACTAATGTACTTATGTACAATTGTTTAAACTGATGATCCTGGAATCTGCAGTTGTTTAGAAATGGCCCATTAAGCTTCTGGCATGGACTTCCCAAAGCCCTGACCTCAACCCTACTAAAAATTTGTGGACTATGCTTAAAAGCTGGGTTCATTTTTCAGTAACAGATTAGTCCAAGGTGGGGGTGTGATGTTTGCAGACAACTTTGTGGTCAGTAGTGAGAGTAGGGAGCAGGTGGAAGAGGGCCTGGAAAGGTGGAGGTATGCTGTGGAGAAAAGAGGAATGGAAGCCAGTAGAAGCAAGACAGAATACAGAAGCAGTGAACGTAGACGAGTTTAAATGTCTGGGGTCAACCATCCAACAGACAGTGCACGAGAGAGGTGAAGAAGAGTGTGGGAAGGGTGGTGTGGGTGGAGACGAGTGCCAGGAAAGAATAGCAGCAAGCGTGAAAGTGAAGGTAAACGAGATGTTAACGAGACCTGCTGTGACGTATGGTTTGGTGGCACTAACAAAAAGGCCGGAGGCTGAGATGAAGATCAGATTTTCAATGAGCGGCCAGACTGATTAGAACTGAGTTTATCAGAGGGACAGCTCAGCTTGTGCATTTTGGAGACAAAGTTAGAGGCAAGGTTGAGATGGTTTAGACATGTGCAGAGGAGGGTGGTGGATATACTGGACAAAGGATGCTGAATATGGAGCCGAGGAAGACCACAGAGAAGATTCACGGATGTAGTAGAGGAGGATGTTAAGAGACAGGCAGAGATCAGGGTAGAAGGTCCACTGTGGCGACCCCTAAAGGGAGCAGCCGAAAGAAGATTTAATTCCTTCTGTTTGAATCAGCAAACAGAAGGAATTAAATCTTCTTTTTGGTCCTGTATCAGAATGTGCGCTGATTGGGTAATAAATACCAGTGTGCCAACATAACTAACACAAGTGAAATTTTATTAAACAATAGTGGTCACTTACAATACTACACCATAGGAAATAAGTCAAAGATCAGCTGTCTTAGCATTCCATGCTATTTCACTCATACATAAAAAAGAAAAAGCACACAAAGGACACACATTTACATTACCTTTCAATTTAAGGCAGGAAGAGTTTGTTTCATGACCCTTTGTCCTATCAAGTTTTCATTGTGGATCACAGGTTAAAACACTGTTCATGACCTGAGGAGCTTTTCTCCATTTTGGTATTGCTCTTCGTTGCACGTCTCCCCAAATTTCTTGGGGACATCTGTGTGGTTTTCACAGAAAATTATGTCATATAATTGGAATAATCATACTATTTATTCCAATAAGGCTTGCTTCAATTTAGCCAAACTAATTTAAGGTTATCTTTAAAAACTCACAGTATGGCTTTCTTGAATTCCAACGACAAAATAACCTGTAGTTGATCTTTGCGACTTCGTCTCGCAGCACTTGTTTTGCAAACGTAGAAGTGCTCTCGAGCTATCCAGCACATAAACCATATTTGTTTCATCATCTACACAGCAGATAAATGTCAAAATTGTCATGCTTTACTCTGACAGGAACTCTGTAATCAACAAGTCCGGACATGCCATGCAGTTTGTCAGGTGATGCAAAGTGCAGGAAAAGGAACATTTTCCTTTAACCCAATAAGGATGCAGCCTTTATGATGGTTTCCCACCACTGACCTGGACAGCAGGTGAGTGGGTTCAGGGTCTCCATTCAGATTTACTCCCCATTTCCTCCTTTTCATTGGAAAATGAGAATACAACAAGAGTGCAATAATTTGGTACAAGTTGCTTTACATTAGCACTAAACAAAGTTTCTAAACTTTACTCCAATAAGCACACAAACTCTGTGGTCCCAGAGAATCTCTGCCTGGGATTCAGGCTAATTATTGTGTCCAGGGATGAAAGTGAGAGATGAGGGGGCTGGATTTGGGGTAAAGAGATCCCTGCAGATAGCCTGGATCCTCAGGCCTGTCCTCATTCAGTCTCTGCATGTTCTGCTGTGACAAACAAACCGCAGCACACCCACAGCCTTCACAAAGCCAGCCGCTCTCGATCAAGGTTCATCTTTTGGAAGAAGGCCTTTCCAAACTCATAGCTGCTTATCATAACAGCACAGGCTGGGGCCACTTTGATCACCCTGGGCATGAAACCTTAGGAAAATAAACATGTTGTTATATTTATGCAAAGCAAACAAACATTGTAAATTTTAGTTGGGATAAGATAGCATAAATGTGAACCTGCAAAAAGGCCCCTGTAGCCCAACTCAGCCCATATTTCCTTCATAATGTGCCAAGTGGACGAGGTTTTCTTCAAGGAAACTAGAAGGCACAAGAAGATCAGTAAGCACACGTCACAATATAACGGCCTATATCGTGAACATAAGTTATGCACAGACCTCCCAAAGTGTCCATCTCTCCCAGCTGGATCTGTCTCCGAGTCTTCACTACGTCAAAGGGCAGCGTCAGGATTGCAGCGATCTGTACGCAATGATGGACATGAAGAGTCAGAAACTGGACTACATGTATGATGACTGAGTGCCGAGTTAGTTCAGGGCCACACCGGAAAAGTTCATTTGTTTACTAAACACTAAGTGCCATCCAAAAAGCCTTTTTTTGGTGATCTAAAACTACTGCTGGGAAATACTAAAGGGTGCATCGACTAGTTAGATGCATGCATGTCACCAATGTTTCGCAGGCAGTGAAGTTACTTTTTACATTTCGCTTTGCGGCGTTTCAGATTTTTCTGTGAAATTTCTGCACAGATCAGTCCACAAACGAAGCTGCAGAGAGTAAAAAAGCCTCTGCGTGCCTACTTTACTTTGACTGAAATATGTTACTTCAAAGCATGCTGGTTGATCTTTCTGTGCCAGCTGTTAGTAAGGTGGTGGTGACATTTCTTCACACCACCCATAACAGGAAAACGTAGAAGTTTAACATACATTGAATGCAACTGTGACTGAAAAAGACAGTAGTTCCCTTTTTTCATGCACCGCGGGCCGTGCTCAGACTCATAGATCTTATCTGCACCTCAACCATTATTTTTTGTCACAGTTTGAATGTGTGACCAACATCGGCCTGATTCTCTCGCCTCATCCAAAGCGCTCATCGCTCGGACTTTGGTGTCAGATACTTTCGTGTTATAAAGTCATTCTGTTAAATTACAGTTATTGTAGCAGGTGAGTCAAATGAAACATTGTTTCCTTTAGCTGCACATTACTTTTATTTATTATTGCTTGAGTTCAAGCAGAAACTAACTAGTCCTGTTGCGATGCCATCAGGACCGGTATCGGGTGTCCTGGCGTTTAACATGCTTAACAGCCGTAACAAAGAGCAGGTGTGTGTTAACGTGAGTGCTGGGTACTCACAGCTCCAGAGACGGCTCCTGCAGCAAAGCTGATGGAGAAGTTGGCCTGTGCAACTCCAGACTGTTCACAGAGCTGGGCCTTCACCATTTCATAGTTAAACCAGTACAAAGCTGCAAACACAGAGAGTGGTCATGTGTTACTTTGAGTCAAACTGCTGTCCTCTTCAGCCGTCCTTCTGTGGATTCTTCCATTTTACAGTGCATTTACAGATTCTCTGAAATTAAACACTCGCAGCTCTACAGATCAGCAACACGCTGCACTGGAGATTTATGAAGGTCAGTGGTCCTCTGTGTCCCTATCACCAGGCCAAAGCAGCAAAAATTGATGTTTTTACTTCCTCCCTTCTCAAACTGTTAAATCAAGTCGAAATGAAAGCCTTACAGCCAATAAACACACACAAAACCTGACCCGCAACTCAAATTTGATGCAGCAAACATGAAGCACAACAATGCTGCACCCATTTTAGTACCAGTGGAAGATAAGAGGAAGGAGGTCTCCAAGGTGGAAATGATCAGAGGCCATGATGGGAGGCTCTTCTTGACTAAATCAAGGGTTTAAGGATAAATGCACTTCTCGCTCATCAAACCCTTCAAGCAAATTTGTGATTTATGGCACTGAGGAGTAAAAAGTAAAGGCATGGCACTTCTCTCATAAATTTCTTTCCATTTGTGATACAAGCTGTGTGCAACACTGTATGTACATAACACACAGTATGAAAACCTCCATGAAGTTTGCCTGAAATGGGTAATTTTATGGTATAGAAAGTGATCTGAAGCTGTTCCTTCACTGTTCATCGTTTATTTTTTTAACAGTATGATTAGGAGGATTCTGGAAGAGTTTCAAGGATGACAACACAAAATGGAAAAGTCATGTTTTAATAAGAAAGAAGACTGTTTAGAACATGTGGAAGATATAAAATAAAAGTATGAGTGAAATATGCAGCAGGACACATTTTTCCACTGCAAGTGTATTCAATGAGCTCTCACCTGAAAAGGGCACATCTCTGAGAACGGTGGGTCCCCAGCCCCTCCACAGAGACAGCAGTCCATCCTGGGCCACAGCAGAGCGCATACATGTCTGCAGCTCGCTGTAGGACAGCTGACAGGACTGCATCTTGGTCCTGACCAGCTCCAGAGGGCTGATCACGGTCACGGCCCCCACTGCAACACAGACGCGCACCTTTCACTTAAACAGGACTGTTAGCACAGCACAGCTGGAACCTTAGTGCGGGGGTTCTTTCATGCACTCACATCTGGCAAGACCCCCAGCAACAAGAGGGACGTGGCTCCCCTGAAGACCCACGCCGAATCTCAAGAAGTCCCGCAGCTGGTCGTAGCAGGTGAAGTAAATGACAGTGGCAGGTACCGCCATAACCCTGTTAACACAAAAGAACAAAGGTTTCACACACAAAAGTGCTACATATTATGGGCCATAGCAACAGACAGTTTTCATATCAAATAATATGCAAATTTGTTACTAGAGTGAAGCTGATGTGTCAAGTCTTCAGATACATGAGGCACTATAATGAATATCTCTGTTCTGGCTAGTTCTGCTGCGTTAGTTTTTATCATTTCTTCTACTTTCCCCACACTGTCACCCTCCTCATCCTCACTCTGATTAGTCCGACTTTCTCCAAGCTGCTCAGTGTTTGTTCCCTCGACTGTAAAACTCACTGATACTTCATTCAGTGCGACCCTGTAAATGCAGTAAAGCTTGCAGGCACATCAAACGTGCGCAATTTCATTACCTTTTAGATTTTGTGAATATTTTGTGATGGCATGTTGATGAAATCTATGAGGATTTATTTTTGTATAATTATAAAAAAAATAGGTCGCTTGCTTTTATTTGCGATGATGGGCACAAACAGGAAGTAGGGGCAGGGTGGATGTATGACAGAACACAGAACTAAGCTCTAACCAGCTACGGGCTAGATTGTCGATGTTGAGATTACGTGCCAGTGTCCCAAACTGCAGTTGGCTTACCCTTTAGAGAAGAACTAATTCTTAAAGATCTGAATGAGTCGAACTGGTGTTTTCTAGATGAAAAAAAGGCCTCATCTAAGGAAATATTTGATCCTCTGAATGCTTCACTCTTTAATAATCCCTGGATATTCTATAGCTCGGGTCTGCTTCCTTCGTTTCATCTATTTTACAAGATTTCCCAGATGTCACTCACAGAGTTGGTGGCAGCCCACTCCACAGAGACCGGAGTCCTTCATGGCGAGTAATTTTCACAAAAGCATCCTGTGGCACAAACAAACAAAACAAACAGACATCTTACTGCATTTTATAGGTAAACAGCAAAAGTAAAAGTAAAGCTGCCGATGCGTGAATACTCACAAGAGTCCCGCTGAAATGTGTCGGCTTTTTGTACCAGCTGGTGCAGCTGGTTCTATTCTGACAAACATAGATGTGATCCATCAGCCCATTACAATACAGGAAACACTTCCCTGTGAGGGAGAACACGAGGCAGTCAGAGGAAGAGAAAACAGCACTCAAAAAGTCAACTAATTAAACTAATCAACATGAAGCTGCGTTTCCTAAACGGAGTCACTGAGGGCATTAATAATACAGGCCTGGCCAATGACCGCAGAGCCACTCGTTACATAACACGAGGCCGTCCTAGCCGCTCTTTACTCTGCTTGTTTATTTAGAGCAGATTACTGAGAAAACTTTCAAATAAAGTCTAAAAAAAGGGTCAGAAATCACGTGAATTTATTTGCAAAGGCAGATTTTACTGTTTTCGCTTCCAGTCGATATTTGCTATTAAAGCACGAGGCCTGGTGCACAAAGCTACATCCGAGTGGATGTGAGTGACAGCGGGGTGAAATACTCACACTTGGAACGGCGTGAGACACCATCCCACGGAGCAGATAAACACGCTGAAGCTACAGAGCACACACAGAGGGCAGGTTTAGTGGGGTTAGCGTTAAAAGCAAAGCATCAAGGTAAAATGTGTTAAAAGTAAACTCAGTGTTCCACTGCTGGTTCAATTTAAAACCACAGGAAAAAAAATAATAATAATAATCCTACCTTGGTGGAATGGCGTCTGCTGAGCCTGCAGCCTGATCTTCACAACGTCCAGTGGCGTGACTGTAAACACAAAAATGAATTCACTTATCAGAACCACACAAGAGCCACGCTGGCCAATCGGCTGCCAGTGTTAATACATTGGCGTCAGCCTCAAGTCTTTGTCTCCTTCTCACCAAACAGAGATGTGAGGAGGGCTCCAGTGCCAGAGGCCAGCATCTGCTGCACTGGAGAGATCGCAGCCACGGGGCCGCTGACGCCCCGCTCGCCCATCCTGCCCACCTGTCAGGACCAAAAGAAACAGCGTGTCACAGTGAGGAGTCAACCACATTAATACAATTTAAGTTTAAAACTCTATTTTAAAATACAAATGATCTCTGGCCAGAAGAAATTTATTAGTAGCAGTTCAAAAATAATATCCATCCATACTAACACGCCTGTAAACTCATCACACTTCCCACTCACGTGTACTCGGCACAGACTGGATGGACCACCGATTGGGCTGAGCGGTTACTGATATTACAGGGGTGAGTATTACCAAACAGCAGAAAGAGAATAACAAAAAAAGAAAGAGGCAGCCACACAAGAGGGATGATGTTAGCTATTATATTTTAGCTTCATTTTCTGGACTGTTAAGCTTGAAATCAGGTCCAGACTAAAGTAAAAATCCCTCAGTTGTATTCACATTAGTGTTAACCAAAAGTCTCTATTTCAGGGATCTTAAAAAGCTGAAGCAGGACTTCAGAACCAAAACTGCAAAGTGAGGCTAGAGGTCATTACACTCACCTGAACTAAAAACTGTATTCTTGGTAGCAGAGATTAAAAGTTGACTAGAAATGAGGAAAATACAACTAAACTCACAAAAACAACTAAAACAAAAGAATAAAAACCTACAGGAAGCGCCTTCACCTGTAGGCTTTGTTAATTTGGTCAAAACTGCAACACTCCAAGCATAAGGACACATTGATCTGTTTAGTGAGTCAATACAGGATGCAACTAATGATCATTTTCACTGTCAATACGTCTTTACTTTATTAAATAATTCATTAGTTATTAGGGCTATAAAAAGTCTGAAAAGTGATCCATATTAAAAATGTACTCAAACAAAAACAGCTTGAGATTAATTTAATAGTTGACATCTAACCTGTTGGTGCTCTATTTATACTGTAATACTTATCTTGAATCACTTAATCAGCATAAAATAAACTAGAACTAAAAGTTTTTAGACATTATAATCTTAAATCAAAAAGTTTAATAAGTAAAGCCAAATGCAAAATTCAAAACTGCAGTAACGCTCGTGTGAGGACGTGACCCGAGATAATACAGTTGTACATTAACTAAACTTCACAGAGCTGTTTCACCGTTATACTCCTCACTATCTCCTTGTTATGTAAAACTGTAAGGAAGGAGTATCTGAGGATCAGTAACCATACACTGAGTCTGCAGATGGACCAGTGCCCGGTTAGATCAGGTCCTTAGTGAGCGATTCCTGCTCCTGAGAGCCTCCAAATTTAGGTGCAAAAAGAGCTTCATCAGGCAGGGTAAGTCTAGGTGGAGTTGTTGAAGCATTTTGATAGCTTATCTATAACACGCACGCCTGCCCTTCTTGCCCACTCCTAGTTGAGGGAGTGCGTCGCAGGCACGCACATCTAAGTAGAAAAAGCATTAATGAAAACCTGCATTGCATTGTGAAAGCTTCCTTACTGTGTGGCTGCCCTTTGCTTCACTGGCTGGTCCTATTCCGGGAGTTTATTAGAGTTTAGACTGACAGGAATAGCCCTCAGGGTTAGTCTTCCTAATAAGCTTCTTTGCCTGGCCAAGTGTCCTTCCACTGAGTGCTCACAACAGACATGCAGCTCACCTCCTGTGTTTACATGAGAAGCTCTCTCCCTCTTTAATCTCAATTACACAACACTGCGTGCAGAACTGTCACGTCTGAGTCCAGATAAAGTTTCACATATGCTGACAAGACATGCATTAATGTTACAAACTGCAGATTAGATGCCTCACTGCAACAACTCTGCACAACTCCACGGCTGCAGCATGGCATCCAGTGCTGGTACACTGTGTTCTTTTCCTCGTTTTGTTAGCTGACTTTATCTGTAAAAACAGTAAATAATCTAAAGCCCCGTTTGATAAGAGAAGGAACAGCTAGCTTCGATGATGATGAAATTTTAGCACATTCACTGAAGCAAGCCTCTGTTAAATGCGCTGTCAGCCACCTGCGTTTCAGTGCACATTTTCTGAGTAGCAGCGAGCTAGCTAGCTAGCTGTTTACAAGCGACGATTCTCACCAACACGTTAGCTGTCAGCGTCGCTGGAAAACACGCAGGTGTCTTCACCCATGTCAGTTAAGAGCTACGCCATTCTGCCGTGCTTCGTCTTATTATTCGGGCGCTCCACAGCGGATAACCCGTAAACATCTCAGTGTAGTAAGGCTGGCTCGCTTTAGAGATACAGGGTACAAAATGCGCACGTACAGCGACGTGATAATCATGAACACGCAGCCATGGGCGTGTCATAACCGCAGGAGGCCTGCGTGCATGACGGTTTGTAGAACAGCGGAAAATAAATCCGCTTGGCCCCGCCTCCTGTCGTTTCCGGTGCTTTGGCCCCATCTGGTGGACCCTTGGCCGCACTGCGCTTCCGCTGTTGGTGCGTCCGTTAGTCAGATGAAGCTTGCACAATGACGAATCTATTAATTACATTATAAAAAAGGAATTTCATAGAAAAGACCAGTGGTGGCGCTACAAGGTGTTCAGTGAAATTAGGAACCACCTCTCCCTTCACTCTCTCTCGCTCTCTCGCTCTCTCTCCCGGGGTGTGTTCCAGACAATGCGGGCTATCACCTGTGTCACTTTGAGGCGAGACACTTCTGAAATACCTGCTCACAACAGCCCTTCTGTTTTGTTTTCTACAAAGGTAAGCGCAGCAAAAGGAAAAAACTTCTGTTAGTCGTATTTGCTTCATGCATCAGTGAGTTAGAAATAAGTTTTAACTTGTTGATCTCCTTTTTACAATCTCCATGCAGTGTAAAGAGTCAACCTGTCGCGTAACATTCAGAATTTACTATGAGAAGGTTAGTTTTAAAAAGAAAAGAAAAGAAAAGAAAGAAATTAAACGAAACTGAAAGCGAGTGGGTTAATTTTAGATGATGGATTGCGTTTGATTTGCTAATTCGCTGCAAAATAATAACGAAAAAAGAAACGTCTTAAAGAAAGCAGAAGATCGTGAGGAAGAAGAAGAAGAAGAAGAAAAAAAACACCGTTTTGTCCCAGACAGTATTTGAGTTCAGTGTTGAGACCCAGTTCATCATTTTTATTGGACATTTTCCCTTTAAAACTTGAACGCTGACCGGATTGCCGAGATTAGTTTTTACGCACGGCCGAGAGGAACAAAAGAGCTTCACAGCTGGCATGACTGCCGGCGTTACCTATTAAACTCTTTCTGACCTGATATGATCACGAGTGTGTGCAGTATTTAATATATAAATATAATTTATTGTGGTCACAAGAAGGGAGAGTTTCTCCTGCGACATGTTTCACTTTACATTTGCGTGCTTTCCCCCTCCTGCAGATGCAGAAGTGGGTTGTGATCTGCTGGGCCGTCCTGGCTCTGGTTGGTGCTGATGTGTGTCCAGATGGAGGGAGATGTGAAGACGGTGAAACCTGCTGCAACAGCCCATCAAACGGCTACGGGTGCTGCCCGTATGAAAACGTAAGGCTAGTTGTGACTGTACCGGCTTTGATAAAAAAAAATATTTGTATGAACAATTTATAGTTCACACACACAGTGAATCCAGTCCTGTAGAGTAAAAACAGCTGAGCTTTTTATCCATCAACTATGTAAATGTATTAAAGAGTAAATAGACGTATAGTGTTCATGTGTTCATAGTAACTGGATCAAATCTTTTGTATATATATATATATATATATATATATATATATATATATATATATATATATATATATATATAAATAACTCCAAAAGTGCAAAATTAAGGCATTACATCCTGACCTACGGGGCAAAGTTACAGCACACGTCAGCTCCAGTATGGGTAAATTGTCCCTTTGTCCGTAGTTAAATGCACATATGAGATAAACCTTCACTTGTCCTTTAAAATAAATATAATTAAGCAGTGATACTATTCATCCTCAGTAGTGTTTTACTACTTTTAAACGCCAGATAAAAGCTAGTGCCACTTTCAGTCAGTGTGATAGCTGTTTCAGACTTTGGTAGTCAAAGTGTTTCTACTACTGCTGTGTCCTCAGGCCGAGTGCTGTGATGACCACATCCACTGCTGTCCTGCAGGCACAGTCTGTAATACAGCCTCATCTGGATGTATGAATGCCACCGTGTCCGTCCCCTGGGTGGAAAGAACATCCGCCGATCAACCCACATTCTCCAAAGTAAGAGCCACCGCACCTTATTTGTTTTCTCTCATGAATGCAGGTTTAATAACGGTGGAGGATTAGCAGAAGTAATGCTGTCCCTTTCCCCCACCCTCTGATCGCTCAGTCCTTCAGGATGATCAAGACGTACATGGGGGAAGAAGATGACAACATCTGCCCCGATCTGTCACGATGCCCTGCTGAGTTCTCCTGTCTGAAGGGTTTGACGAGGTTTGGCTGCTGTCCTCTAGCTCAGGTAATAAAAACATCACAGATCAGACGTGCTTCACGTACTTCGGTCACATCACACTGAAAAACAAACTGAGTGATCATGCAAAGCTTTTGTTTTGGGTACATTCCTTTGAAGGAATCTTGAATCTGAGAAGGGCCTTTTCCATATATTTCTATACACACCAGTCGGCCACATCGTTAAAAACACATCATCCTAATATTGTGCAACCAAAACAGCTCTGATCTGAAGAGGCAGCCACTTTGGGGTCTTTGAAAGATTCCTCTACTAGGAAGGGTGACTGGTACACCCCAAAGTAACTTCCACTTCAGCCGGTGCACATGTATCTCCTGCAGAGCTGTTCTTCACTAATAGACTCATCTTGCGTATTTTCTACCCCTGTAGTTATTGTCAACTTCAGTTAGGTGTGCTGCATTTCTCTCTGTATCCAAATTATGTTATACACCAGATTCCAAGCTTCCGCTTCCATTAAAAGATCCCCGTTTGTTACTGTACTCTGGGTACAGCTTCCCTACACATTTTAGATATGACATTTAAACATCAGTGTTGCTGCACATCTTGAATCGTAACAATATAACAAAGGTTAATGCTGTGCAATATAATAATATAATTTGGTAAAGCTACACCTGCCTTATCTCTGGGATCCTAAAGGGTCACTCCAAATGAACACCAAATATTTTTTTCCCTCCTCTCCACAAACTCTTACGAAGGAGTTTTGGGGCCACATTGAAAAAGAAAAAAGTGCATTTTGATAATAAAGTCAAAACTTTGAGAAAAGAGTTGAAATACTATAATCAAACAACTGCCACAGCTGCTATTCCCTCTACAAAATGTCTTGGGTAGATGAAACAACTTGATCAGCTGTCTTATTGTGTCTTGTGATTCTGCATGTCCCCTCTGTGCTGCACGAAGGTGCAACCATTGATATCTTTAACATCCTCATACTTGTCACTACATCGTGTTTATTTACTAAAAGAGAAATCATTTCCTTGTTACTGATTCTAAAGTGTAGTTTCAATAACCCAAAACACATTTGGAGAGGGTACAGCAGGCGTGTCGTGGCAGTTGTTTGACTTGAAACGACAACTTTAATCTCCACATTTTGACTTTTTCGACTCAAAATGCGCAATTTATTATTTTTTTCTCAATGTGGCCCTAATACTCCGTCGTAAACTGTAATTGTTGCAGTATTTTCATAACTGTATGCCCTGGAGGGAAACCTAAAAAAAAAAAAAAAAATGCTGTTAAGTTCGTTTTTTTCCCCATGTTTTTCTTGTTAAACATGCATTTCAGAAGACTTTTGTTTATCATCTTGGATCATTTGTTTAAAGGGAAAGAGCTTTTTTAAAATTATTATTATTATTAGATAAATAAATAAAGGGAACGATCTGACAGAGATGGGCTCACATCTACAAATCCTTTTTGTTACAAATTACCAAAACACAAACATTTTGGCCAATTATTATTTGTCTCATCTCACTGGTTTTGATTTTTATTCTTGAACTTTAAGTTTGAACCCGAATCTTTGTAAATGTCCAAATTCATAGCTAAATGATCTTTTTTTAAAATGATATATTTATTAGGGTTCTCAGAGTAGTTGTTAGTTGTGACACATATGCAGAGAAATCCCCTCTTTTCCTTTTTTCTTCCCTCCTCATAACATGAACGTTTCCGACAGAACAAATAAATAAACACACAGCAGGTCGCCCATTTCCCCACACCAACAAAAAAAAAAGGAAGGAAGTCCATGTTGACCTTTATGTAAATGTAAAATTTAGGCCAGCTAAATGATCTTAAAAGTGAAAAGCAGCAAATAAGAGTTAAACCATGTGATCGAGGTCATGAAGAAGGTACCTCGCACAGGAATAGTTTACTTCCTGTCTAAAGAGGATGTGCCTTTGGTGCTTTGCGTAGTTGCTTAAAGTGTTACACTTTACTGAGGACAGTCAGTGTGTTGGAATAGATTTTTGCTCTTATAAGAAGTTTAATACACACTTATCTGACACTTAATTAGGTACACCTTGCTAGCACAGGGTTGGACCTGCTTTTGCCTTCAGAACTGCTTTAATTCAACAAGGTGCTGGAAACGTCCCTCAGAGAGTCTGGTCCACGCTGACACGGTAACATCACACAGTTGCTGCAGATTTGTGGGCTGCACATCCGTGATGTGAATCTCCACTTGCACCACATCCCAAAGGAGCTCTGATGGTTCAGATCTGGCGGCCACTGAGAGCAGTGAACTCAGTGTCATGTTCAAGAAAAAACGGTTTGAGCTGATCTGAGCTTTGTGACATTGCGTTGTGCCAAGGAAATCGCCAGCCTGAACCGTTGACACAAGACAGGACGGCAGTTGAAAAGATGTACCTAATAAAGTGACCTGAGACTGTAAAAGCTGTCTCTGTTTGCTTACTAAAAAAAAAGAAGTTGGCAGTTTGTTGTGCTGCAGTTAACATTGAACCCTTTTTTCCTCTTTGAAACATTTCTTGAATTCCTCACCGCTAACAGGGAATCTCCTGCCCTGATGGCAAACACTGCTGCCCCAAGGGCCACAACTGCAGCGCAGACAGCCGTGCCTGCATCAAAAAAGGTAAGATTCCCCACACCGAAGTATTATGCTTTAATCTTATTGCTATTCCTTTTCCTATTTTGAATTTTGATATTCCCGTGATGCCGTCACAGATCTCGTGAGCACGGTTCTGTGCAACGACGGCGTGTCCGAGTGTCCGGATGGTACCACCTGCTGTGAAACTACAGAAGGCAAATGGGCATGCTGTCCAATGCCAAAGGTACGGGATGTTACTCCATGCTATGAGTGAGATCAAATTATGGATTTGCATGTTTTCCCTTGATGTCCAGTTATCGTTACTTTATGGTGTTTTATCCATGTGACACTCATTTATTCTCTGAGCAGGCCATGTGCTGCAGTGACAAGATCCACTGCTGCCCTGATGGCACCACATGTGATGTTGAACACTCCAAATGCATCCACCCGTCTACCAAGAAAGAGACGCCAATGTGGGCAAAGCTCCCTGCCAGGCTCAGAGCAGAGTGGGAAAACCAGAAAGGTCAGTGAAAATGTATTTTTCTGTAAATGTTTATCTCACTTCCTTGTACATTTCTTGTTAATTGTGTAAGTGTGCGTTTATGTGTCTCAACTTTCAGAGGGTAAACAACTGGCTGCCGAGGCTGTCAATAATACAGGAACAGAAAATGCCCCCAAAGTCACAGCAGCGAATCCACTTCCTCCATCTGGTAAGGGAGTAACTGTGTCATCTGTTGCTAAGGCAGCTTCGGCTCAGAACATCCTCATGTAAAAAAAAAAAAAGTGGAACATTGACACACGTGAAAAATCACCTGATTTATCACAAGACACGAAAAGAAACCACAGACCTGTGTTTTCATGCATGAGGGTTAGAGATAATTCTAGGACTCAGGTTACAGTCACACTGATTCTGATTTAATGCAGGTGTGCCAGTATATGCATGACTAATGGATCATAAAAATCTCTCTCTTTTTTTTTTTATACAATATTTCCCTCTGTGGCAAGATGAAACTGGTGCTGATGAGCAGGCTCTTCCTGGCTAAAATGAAATATCGCAACAACCCGCCTGCACGCAATTTGCTTGATTGGTAGTGTTTTTCCATCACCAAGACTGCCAAATATTGCAACATGTTTCAAATGCTTGTTCTAAAACATCAGTGTAGCTCATGAAAAATATGTGTCAAAATATTACAGGGCTGGCAATCTAGTTTGCACAGATACCTGCTAATTGGAGCTAAGTAGCATGCAAGTTGAAATACTAGAATTTTACACTTCTTAGATGTCCTGTTAGTGCAATTAACCAGGCAGCAAGCCATATTATTGTTATTAAATATTTGTGTTTAGAAAAAATAATTTAAAAAAACACTTCAAAAAGCACCAACACCATAAGTATGGTTGAAAGGTCCAGGCCTGTGAGTTGATTTAGCAAAGGTGAAGTCACTCACATCAGCCATACCCTAACTTCAACTGAGTTATCTAAATAAATAAATACATACAAACATAATTAACCCCAGGGTTGTTATGAAGGGCTAAATCAACTACAGAGACAAAAAAAAAAAAAAAAAAGCTTTTTCTAGCAGCCTCTAAACATCTTTATTCCTGCTGCTGAGAGGAGCATTTAAACATGGGCGACTATGGGACTGACTTTCTCTAGGAGTCAGCCCTAAGATGCCACTAGAGGAAATAGTTTTAATGTTCCAGCCTTTTTCCAAGTAGTTTAAAAAGTCGTCTGTCAGGTTGGTTCTGAGAAACAAACTACGTGACACATCAGGTTACAGCCGCTCAGCCTCAATCCTTTTTTGGTGGTCATGGTGTTGCAACAGAAATCATTAATATCATTAATATCTGTCAGGGTTTGAACATGTATGTGGAGCTAATGTACAGCCCACCGTGCAGTGCCGAGGCAGATTCAGAAGCCAGAAATACTTCTGCTGTCATCCATCAGCTAAGCAGTTTTCACTTCAGGTGCCATCTTTGAATTAGGCTTGAAGTTCTCCCTAATGCGTCATAAAAGTGATAGCTTTCTGTTCTTGTTTTCAGAGCTAAGCAACAAACCTCCAAAGGTGGAAAAAAAAAAAAATCAACCCAATGTGAGAAGTGCCAAAAACTGTAGATTTCTCAGGTGACTGTAAGAATTGTTTTGGTAACGTCACACCTAAAACATGCACAAACCCGTGACTTTGTTGGCTAATAATACTTCCTCATAGGATGCAGACTGCCCCGAAGTGACTCTGATTTGGCTACAAGAGAATCCAGTTGTCAAACAAGGAAAGGAATAGTGCTGAAGGCAGCACAGAGCTTTTGTCCGGGTTACTTCTGCAGAAAAAAAACAACTCTGTTCCTCCTCAGTTCCTCTCAGCTGTAACTGAACAAGATGAGCTCTCCATTCAGACAAGAATTATGTGTCTTAGTCTGTGTTTTGTGCAGCGAGCACAGCAGGACACATTTCTCTGATTAGCTTTAACTAAACTGTACTGCATCCTCTTGAAACTAAAAACCTCTCACTTGGTCAGCGTGAGCACACGATGAGTGTATTCACTGGGTCGCATATTTGGTTACATTTAGCGTTTTCGGCTTTGTTCAATAGTGAAGCTACACAGAAAAACAAGGGAAACCACAGGGACTCGATCCCACGCCAGCTTCACAGCCAGCTAGACATACATGGTCGCCTTCTCACACCCTGAGCTATTCAAAATTTTGCAAAATCTCATGTATATTAGCTCACTGGTGGGTTTTAATCCTTGTCATTAGTTAAACACGCAACAGTAATTTCAAGTGGCTCATGAGGATAGATATTACATCTGTTCCATTAAAATGTTCTCACAATGAGGGCAGTGATGAAACAGGGGTGGATTTATTTTGCCTAAATGTCTGTTGGTGTTTTTGTCCAGGCAACAATGTTCCTTGTGATGATACAACAGCCTGTCCTGATGACACTACCTGCTGTAAAACCCAAGAAGGTGGTTGGGCCTGCTGTCCTATGCCAGAGGTACAGTATTACCATCTATGCATCCACATTCTTAACTGTTTGTCTATTTCAGGTTTGGAGGAGAACTAACACATGGAATAATCGTTAGACTACTTGATTACTAAAATAATCAATAGTTGCAGCCCTACATAACACACAAACTCATTTACCATTTATTTCAAAGTTTCTATCTAAAGTTTCAGATGTTTCTAGTATATTGACAGTTTCCTGTTTGTCCGGGCATTTCGTTTCCAGGCTGTGTGTTGTGACGACTTCATACACTGTTGTCCAAAAGGGAAGAAATGTAACCTGGCTGCTCAAACCTGTGAAGATGGCCTGCTGTCTGTGCCCTGGGTCAAGAAGGTTCCTGCAATCATAAAGCAGAAGGTACAAGTGAAGAATGTTCCTTGCGATGATACTACAGCCTGTCCTGATGACACCACCTGCTGTAAAACCCAAGAAGGTGGCTGGGCCTGCTGTCCTATGCCAGAGGTACAGTATTAATTCAATTCAATTCAGTTTTATTTATATAGCACCAAATCACAACAAACAGTCGCCTCAAGGCGCTTTGTATTGTGGGTAAAGACCCTACAATAACACAAGAGAAAACCCAACAGTCAAAACGACCCCCTATGAGCAAGCACTTGGCAACGGTGGGAAGGAAAAACTCCCTTTAACAGGAAGAAACCTCCAGCAGAACCAGGCTCAGGGAGGGGCAGTCATCTGCCATGACCAGTTGGGCTGAGGGGAGAGAGACAGGACAAAAGACATGCTGTGGAAGAGAGCCAGAGATTAATAATAATGATTAAATACAGAGTGAAGTATAAACAAGTAAATCAGGTGAATTAAAAAAAACAATGCATTATGGGACACACACGCACAGACACACACACATTCAGCATCAGTCTGAGAAAGGATGTTTCTAATTTTAGAAATATTGCACAAATGCAAAAAAGCAGTCCTACCTATTTGTTTAATATGTGCATTGAAGGACATATCCTGGTCAAAAATGACTCCCAAGATTTCTCACAGCGTTACTGGAGGCCAAAGTAATGCCATCCAGAGTAAGTATCTGGTTTGACACCACGTTTCCAAGATTTGTGAGGCCGAGTACAAGAACTTCAGTTTTATCTGAATTTAGAAGTAGGAAATTAGAGGTCATCCAGGCCTTCATGTCTTTAAGACATTCCTGCAGTTGAACTAATTGATGTGTATTATCTGGCTTCATGGATAGATAAAGCTGGGTATTACCATCTATGCATCCATTTTCTTAACTGCTTGTCCATTTCAGGTATGGAAGAAAGAGCAGAACTAACACATGGAATAATTGTTAGACTACTTGATTACTAAAATAATCAATAGTTGCAGCCCTACATAACACACAAACTCATTTCCCATTTATTTCAAAGTTTCTATCTAAAGTTTCAGATGTTTCTAGTATATTGACAGTTTCCTGTTTGTCCGGGCATTTCGTTTCCAGGCTGTGTGTTGTGACGACTTCATACACTGTTGTCCAAAAGGGAAGAAATGTAACCTGGCTGCTCAAACCTGTGAAGATGGCCTGCTGTCTGTGCCCTGGGTCAAGAAGGTTCCTGCAATCATAAAGCAGAAGGTACAAGTGAAGAATGTTCCTTGCGATGATACAACAGCCTGTCCTGATGACACCACCTGCTGTAAAACCCAAGAAGGTGGCTGGGCGTGCTGTCCTATGCCAGAGGTACAGTATTAATTCAATTCAATTCAGTTTTATTTATATAGCACCAAATCACAACAAACAGTCGACTCAAGGCGCTTTGTATTGTGGGTAAAGACCCTACAATAACACAAGAGAAAACCCAACAGTCAAAACGACCCCCTATGAGCAAGCACTTGGCAACGGTGGGAAGGAAAAACTCCCTTTAACAGGAAGAAACCTCCAGCAGAACCAGGCTCAGGGAGGGGCAGTCATCTGCCATGACCAGTTGGGCTGAGGGGAGAGAGACAGGACAAAAGACATGCTGTGGAAGAGAGCCAGAGATTAATAATAATGATTAAATACAGAGTGAAGTATAAACAAGTAAATCAGGTGAATTAAAAAAAACAATGCATTATGGGACACACACGCACAGACACACACACAGACACACACATTCAGCATCAGTCTGAGAAAGGATGTTTCTAATTTTAGAAATGTTGCACAAATGCAAAAAAGCAGTCCTACAAATTTGTATAATATGTGCATTGAAGGACATATCCTGGTCAAAAATGACTCCAAGATTTCTCACAGCATTACTGGAGGCCAAAGTAATGCCATCCAGAGTAAGTATCTGGTTTGACACCACGTTTCCAAGATTTGTGAGGCCGAGTACAAGAACTTCAGTTTTATCTGAATTTAGAAGTAGGAAATTAGAGGTCATCCAGGCCTTCATGTCTTTAAGACATTCCTGCAGTTGAACTAATTGATGTGTATTATCTGGCTTCATGGATAGATAAAGCTGGGTATTACCATCTATGCATCCATTTTCTTAACTGCTTGTCCATTTCTGGTTCGGAAGAAAGAGCAGAACTAACACATGGAATAATCGTTAGACTACTTGATTACTAAAATAATCAATAGTTGCAGCCCTACATAACACACAAACTCATTTACCATTTATTTCAAAGTTTCTATCTAAAGTTTCAGATGTTTCTAGTATATTGACAGTTTCCTGTTTGTCCGGGCATTTCGTTTCCAGGCTGTGTGTTGTGACGACTTCATACACTGTTGTCCAAAAGGGAAGAAATGTAACCTGGCTGCTCAAACCTGTGAAGATGGCCTGCTGTCTGTGCCCTGGGTCAAGAAGGTTCCTGCAATCATAAAGCAGAAGGTACAAGTGAAGAATGTTCCTTGCGATGATACTACAGCCTGTCCTGATGACACCACCTGCTGTAAAACCCAAGAAGGTGGCTGGGCCTGCTGTCCTATGCCAGAGGTACAGTATTAATTCAATTCAATTCAATTCAATTTAATTCAATTCAGTTTTATTTATATAGCACCAAATCACAACAAACAGTCGCCTCAAGGCGCTTTGTATTGTGGGTAAAGACCCTACAATAACACAAGAGAAAACCCAACAGTCAAAACGACCCCCTATGAGCAAGCACTTGGCAACGGTGGGAAGGAAAAACTCCCTTTAACAGGAAGAAACCTCCAGCAGAACCAGGCTCAGGGAGGGGCAGTCATCTGCCGTGACCAGTTGGGCTGAGGGGAGAGAGACCGGACAAAAGACATGCTGTGGAAGAGAGCCAGAGATTAATAATAATGATTAAATACAGAGTGAAGTATAAACAAGTAAATCAGGTGAATGAAAAGAAACAGTGCATTATGGGACCTCCGTCAGCACTAGGCCTATAGAAGCATAACTAAGGGGTGGTTCAGGGTCATCTGATCCAGCCCTAACTATAAGCTTGATCAAAAAGGAAAGTTTTAAGCCTAATCTTGAAAATAGAGAGGGTGTCTGTCTCCCGAATCCAAGCTGGGGGCTGGTTCCACAGAAGAGGGGCCTGAAAGCTGAAGGCTCTGCCTCCCATTCTACTTTTAAGTATCCTAGGAACCACAAGTAAGCCAGCAGTCTGAGAACAAAGTGCTCTATTGGGGTGATATGGGACTGTAAGGTCTTAGAGATAAGGTGGGGCCTGATTATTCAAGACCTTGTATGTTAGGAGAAGGATTTTAAATTCTACTCTAGATTTAACAGGGAGCCAATGAAGAGAAGCCAATATGGAAGGAATATGCTCTCTCTTTCTAGTCCCTGTCAGTACTCTAGCTGCAGCATTTTGAATCAGCTGCAGGCTTTTCAGGGAGCTTTTTGGACAGCCTGATAATAATGAATTACAATAGTCCAGCCTATAAGTAATAAATGCATGGATTAACTTTTCAGCATCAGTCTGAGAAAGGATGTTTCTAATTTTAGAAATGTTGCACAAATGCAAAAAAGCAGTCCTACAAATTTGTATAATATGTGCATTGAAGGACATATCCTGGTCAAAAATGACTCCAAGATTTCTCACAGCATTACTGGAGGCCAAAGTAATGCCATCCAGAGTAAGTATCTGGTTTGACACCATGCTTCGAAGATTTGTGAGGCCGAGTACAAGAACTTCAGTTTTATCTGAATTTAGAAGTAGGAAATTAGAGGTCATCCAGGCCTTCATGTCTTTAAGACATTCCTGCAGTTGAACTAATTGATGTGTATTATCTGGCTTCATGGATAGATAAAGCTGGGTATTACCATCTATGCATCCATTTTCTTAACTGCTTGTCCATTTCAGGTATGGAAGAAAGAGCAGAACTAACACATGGAATAATCGTTAGACTACTTGATTACTAAAATAATCAATAGTTGCAGCCCTACATAACACACAAACTCATTTACCATTTATTTCAAAGTTTCTATCTAAAATTTCAGATGTTTCTAGTATATTGACAGTTTCCTGTTTGTCCGGGCATTTCGTTTCCAGGCTGTGTGTTGTGACGACTTCATACACTGTTGTCCAAAAGGGAAGAAATGTAACCTGGCTGCTCAAACCTGTGAAGATGGCCTGCTGTCTGTGCCCTGGGTCAAGAAGGTTCCTGCAATCATAAAGCAGAAGGTACAAGTGAAGAATGTTCCTTGCGATGATACAACAGCCTGTCCTGATGACACCACCTGCTGTAAAACCCAAGAAGGTGGCTGGGCCTGCTGTCCTATGCCAGAGGTACAGTATTAATTCAATTCAATTCAGTTTTATTTATATAGCACCAAATCACAACAAACAGTCGCCTCAAGGCACTTTGTATTGTGGGTAAAGACCCTACAATAACACAAGAGAAAACCCAACAGTCAAAACGACCCCCTATGAGCAAGCACTTGGCAACGGTGGGAAGGAAAAACTCCCTTTAACAGGAAGAAACCTCCAGCAGAACCAGGCTCAGGGAGGGGCAGTCATCTGCCATGACCAGTTGGGCTGAGGGGAGAGAGACAGGACAAAAGACATGCTGTGGAAGAGAGCCAGAGATTAATAATAATGATTAAATACAGAGTGAAGTATAAACAAGTAAATCAGGTGAATTAAAAAAAAACAATGCATTATGGGACACACACGCACAGACACACACACAGACACACACATTCAGCATCAGTCTGAGAAAGGATGTTTCTAATTTTAGAAATATTGCACAAATGCAAAAAAGAAGTCCTACCTATTTGTTTAATATGTGCATTGAAGGACATATCCTGGTCAAAAATGACTCCCAAGATTTCTCACAGCGTTACTGGAGGCCAAAGTAATGCCATCCAGAGTAAGTATCTGGTTTGACACCATGCTTCGAAGATTTGTGAGGCCGAGTACAAGAACTTCAGTTTTATCTGAATTTAGAAGTAGGAAATTAGAGGTCATCCAGGCCTTCATGTCTTTAAGACATTCCTGCAGTTGAACTAATTGATGTGTATTATCTGGCTTCATGGATAGATAAAGCTGGGTATTACCATCTATGCATCCATTTTCTTAACTGCTTGTCCATTTCAGGTATGGAAGAAAGAGCAGAACTAACACATGGAATAATCGTTAGACTACTTGATTACTAAAATAATCAATAGTTGCAGCCCTACATAACACACAAACTCATTTACCATTTATTTCAAAGTTTCTATCTAAAGTTTCAGATGTTTCTAGTATATTGACAGTTTCCTGTTTGTCCGGGCATTTCGTTTCCAGGCTGTGTGTTGTGACGACTTCATACACTGTTGTCCAAAAGGGAAGAAATGTAACCTGGCTGCTCAAACCTGTGAAGATGGCCTGCTGTCTGTGCCCTGGGTCAAGAAGGTTCCTGCAATCATAAAGCAGAAGGTACAAGTGAAGAATGTTCCTTGCGATGATACAACAGCCTGTCCTGATGACACCACCTGCTGTAAAACCCAAGAAGGTGGCTGGGCCTGCTGTCCTATGCCAGAGGTACATTTTCTTAACTGCTTATCCATTTTAGGTTTGGAGGGAAGGGCAGAGCTAACACATACCACCAGGGCTGCAACAATTCCTCAAATAAGTCGATTATAAAAAATCCTCGACACAAATTTGTTGCTTCAATGCTTCGTATAATCTCTGCAGTGCTCAGGTGTCACTGTGTATGCAGAGCATTTCACCCACATTAGCAGAATTAAAATTCTCAGTTGTTGCGACGGATTTCCCTCATTTGTAAAAAATGGCCCTTATAACACCAATTGGATCATCGCTGACACGTTTTTACTCACCTCCACTGCTACATCCGTGCATGTGTGTTGTGCTTGCTGTGTTGGGATTTCAAGCTGTAGCTGCCAGAACGGATCACTATAACCACAGTTCGCTATCGGACGCTGCCATTAGCACTAGCGATCATTTGGTAATGACGGAAAACTCTGTTGAGTACCGAGGGGCTCCGTCAAAATATTTTATGGTTTAATCCCTGATTAGCGACTAAAAATAGACCTGCACTAGAAATGTACGCAGGAGGTCGTGTGTGAATAGAAAGCATTACAACATTAAGCACATGCAGCCCCCAGTTTTTTTTAACAAAAACACTGATGATAACACAACAGCAGCAGTTGTTTAACATCCAGTCTGTCTGCACATGCGTGGCAAGCACAAAGAGGCAGTGATGTTATCGAGACACACACTGGTGCAGCGAATAGACACGTTCTTGTAGTGTCCAAAGCAGCAGCACGTTTTCCTTTAACCACCATTAAAACCTTTACTGGGAAACAGCTGGAGGTCCTTCATCCACCACCTGATCAGTGTCACTGTGAAGGAAAGAGAACTTTCCTTGCTCATAGGGGATTATTTTGACTGTTGGGTTTTCTCTGTATTATTGTAGGGTCTTTACCCACAATACAAGCACCTTGAGGTGACTGTTGTGATTTGGTGCTATATAAATAAAATTGAATTGAATTGAATAGAACTTTATAACTGCTCCATCCACCTTTGTTTAGTTCAGACAGTGAAAAATCTGCAGTTAAGCTATGGAAGTTATAATATGCAGAGGAACTGTTAATAAGACAAATGTATTTCTTATCCAATTGCTCAATTAATCGATGGAATAATCAAAAGAATTCTCGATTACTAAAATAATCAATAGTTGCAGCCCTACATACCACAAAAGCTCATTTACCATTTATTTCAAAGTTTTTATCTAAAGTTTCAGATGTTTCTAGTATATTGACAGTTTCCTGTTTGTCCGGGCATTTCGTTTCCAGGCTGTGTGTTGTGACGACTTCATACACTGTTGTCCAAAAGGGAAGAAATGTAACCTGGCTGCTCAAACCTGTGAAGATGGCCTGCTGTCTGTGCCCTGGGTCAAGAAGGTTCCTGCAATCATAAAGCAGAAGGTACAAGTGAAGAATGTTCCTTGCGATGATACAGCAGCCTGTCCTGATGACACCACCTGCTGTAAAAACAAAGAAGGTGCCTGGGCGTGCTGTCCTCTGCCAAAGGTTAGCACTGAATTAAAATAATTTTTTATACATTTTGAACTTATTAATGCACACCAAATGCTAAATTTATTCTAAAAAGCTGTTAGTAATGTAAAACTCATGTCTTGCATCTTGTACAGCAACTAGTGACCACTGAGCATCATATTAATAAGAACAAAGCTGACTTTTAGTGACAAAGTTATAATGCATGCCTATGCATGTTGCTTAGCTAAGTTACCTGATCAGCTTGCTAACTTTTCCCATATTGGCTTTGTTTGACACCACTATGGTGGCACAGTGGTTTATCACTGTTGTCTCACAACAAGAAGGTTTCTGGTTTGCACTTTGGCTGGTGTGTGGTCGCTGTGCCTGAGTGGGATTCATTCCCATGCACTCTGGCTTCCCCCACAGTCCAAAGACATGCACATTAGGATCACTGATGATTCCAAATTGTAGGTGTGATGTAGATGCAGTGCATAGAAAAAAAGTGCTGTGTGAGTGTATGCTTAAAAATGTGATTTGTAACTGTAACGCATTCTGGATGGTCAGTAATACTGGAGAAGTTCTGTTTGTACTTGAACTTGACTGCATGCATGCAGCTGCCTCGTCACATGTTTGCCACTGATTGAACTTCTATCCTTTTGAATTAAAGGCGGTCTGCTGCGACGATCACGAACACTGCTGTCCGAATGGCACCACCTGTGACCCAACCTCCCTCTCCTGTCTGACGCCATCAGGCTCAACACCCATGCAGCAGAAGGTGCCTGCATTTACTACGGCAGCACCAACTACAGTGGCGCCTACAACCATGAGCCCGGTAACAAGCTCTAACCAGGAGGAAGAAGAGAACAAAGAGGAGGAAGCAGAGGAAGAGGAGAGTAAAGAAGAAGAAGAGGGCATGATTAAATGTGATGCCCACACCAGCTGCCCTCAGTCAACCACCTGCTGCTACATGGCCATGTTTAAAAAGTGGGGCTGCTGCCCACTGCCTGAGGTGAGCTCTGCTACATCACAGCATCACTGACCTCCAATGACTCCTCTATCAGTTATTCATCAGTAACAAGATTTATCCCCTCCCAGTGGCATATTTGTCTTAACACCTTATTTTTTATAATGATAGGTAAGAGGTAAGAAAAGCTTTAAATCATAAGATCCTTTTAAAAGGGTTGCTTTCATTGGCAGTTGCTGGGAAGGTCAACATTACCATCACTATTACTACTAATTTGCATGATATCAACCCTTAAAGGTATGTGTCACATCTATGAGTCATACTCCTGGTATATAAGGCAGATTAAGACACGTGAAAATCTGATTGCTTGTCTTTTCATAGGTAGTATTAACAAAAGAAAACGCACACAAGACAAAAAGTTATGTCATCAATTAAATTTGCAATTTTACACTCCATCAAAGCCGTCCTCACAGGAATGACTAATGTCTGTACAGTAAGCACATCTTTGTAGTTACACTGTAGTTATTGTGCAAACCTCTGCGTGCATAGACGGAACATTTCTGTGGTAGTTTCTGAGGTGATATGATATCCTGTTTTTTTTTTTCACATCTGCTCTGCATCAGGGACTTTACCAACTACAGGCCACAGTCACGCTTCCCTCTGGTTTCCACTCTGATTTTATAGTAGTCATCTATTAATTTACTTGTAAAATAGAATTGCAGCAGCTTTGCTGTATGCAGTCCGTAACCTTTTATTGTCAATAAAAGAAGAAGTGAAAAAGCAGAAGCGATGATGTGAAAGTCAGCACTCATTCTTTCACTTCTCCCCAGGCGGTGTGCTGTGCCGATGGGAGCCACTGTTGTCCCCAAAAGTACAATTGTGATGAGAGCCGCACCTCGTGTACAAAAGGAGAAGTTGTGATTCCATGGTACACCAAGATTCCAGCCATCACCAATATCCAGGCTGAGCCCATGTCTGTGCAGTGCGACAGTGCAAACCTGTGCCCCGAACAAACCACCTGCTGCCGGCTGTTCACGGGCGAGTGGGGCTGCTGCCCGCTGAAAAATGTGAGTGGAAGGAGCATGAAAATGTCATATACTCTGGTAGTGGTCTGGGTTTGCCCGTGTAAAATGGGGAGTATATTTCACGCTAACTTTGTGCCTGCAGGCTGTTTGCTGTCCAGATAAGGAGCACTGCTGCCCGCAGGGTTACACCTGTGACGTTCTGTCCAGGTCCTGCCAGAAGCTCATCATGATGCAGCTGGAGAGAGTCCCACTAACTCCGGTGTATCTCCCTGAGCCCCAACCCCAGCTCAGTCCATTAAAGCACAAAAGCAACAAGTGCGATGACCAGACCAGTTGCGGAGATGACGAAACCTGCTGCAGGACTTCCGCCACTACCTGGGGCTGCTGTCCGTCTCCTAACGTATGATATACAGTGATGACTCCTGTTTCGTTCTTCCTGTATTATTTTAACTGGCAGGCAGAGCTGAGGACAGTCAGGAAGCTGTTTTAAATAGATCTACGTCATCAACGGCGCCAAAGTTGCTTCATATGCTTAGTTCAGAAAAGGGAAGCTAGACCTGTGGACCGTTTCCAGCTGTAGAATTGCTCAGAATCTGTTAGTTTAAAATTTGATAATGATACTTCTGTACTTTTAAACTAAAAGCCAATTCTTTATTGCGTTGCAGCACGTTTTTAAAATGCCTTTAAAAGGATCACAGCGTCCGAATTGTCAGGTTTCTTGCAAAAAAGGCGAGTTTGTAGTGGTTAACTAAAGCGCCCAGTTGTTTCTTCCACCTCGAGTGTTACAGGCCTTCCTCCCTCTGTCCTCCTTGCAGGCGGTGTGCTGCAGCGACATGAAGCACTGCTGCCCGACCGGGTACACCTGCACCGATGAAGGCTCCTGCATCCAGAACTCCAGGCTTTACTGGCCCAACTGGCACGTGTTCCTCGCCAACAAAAAGAGAGCTCTAATTGTGTGAAACCATCACCTCTAAACTATTCCTAGTTTTATTATTTTATTTTTTTTTTGCATTGCAACGCACTAATGGAGAAGGGATTTTCTGTTAATTTTTAAAATGCTTTGTTCGATGACACTTTGAAAGTGACTTGCACTTCAGTTCTTCAATTTTGGAGTTGAAAGTTTCTGTCTGAATGCACTCAGGTATATAGATGACCACGTGGGTAACTTATTTTAAGAGTGACTGTTGTTATTCCAAGCACACTCAGTTTAATACTTGAAACGCTGCTCCATCCACAAAATAAGACACCTGAAACACTCCACTGCGAAAGGATGATATTCACTGTAAGTCGTCCGTTTCTCTGAGATCTGCTGCAGCTGCCTTCTGTTGCAAGGTTCACTTCTTTGTCAATAATCAGTCACAGATTATTTCAGTATCTTTTATCATTTTAAACATGACAAACACGGACTGCGGTTTTGTTTCGCCGCATGGTGAACAAACAGTAGAGGTTTTCACTCACTCTTTGTAATCATTTAATGATTTTGTGGTCTGATTACTCCTTAATCTTTATAGGTTTGTGCATTGGATTAATAATCTGTCCTAATGAGGAAAAAATGAAGAAATTCATGCTTGGATCAGCTTAAACTGTCAGGGTGTCACATTTTCCATTAAATCAATAAAGGAGAAGTGAAGTAGTGAAAGTTGTCCATTTTGTTTTTTTAGGAAGGTTTCTGCCAAAAGCAAATGCAGTTTATGCATGCTGTTCATGTGTAACAATATAAAGATATATTTTGTTCTTTTGTATGAATATAAATAATTGTACTTTTTGTCCTTACTTCCGGAATAGACTTTTGTTTTTATTAATTACAGACTTCAGTTTATCATGTGGGCTCATGCTGCCTCCTGTCTGCGAGCAATGAGAATTACAGCAGAAATAGACCTCGACACTTTTCTAAATCAACGTTTGACCTAGAGAAAATATTTTTCTTGAGTATAAAACAATCCGATTTTTTTTAAGAGTTCCAGCAGCACAGCAACAGGAATAAAAAAAAATAGAATTGATATTAAATGGAAAATGGTATTATAAAGTTCAACAAATGATAAAATATGTGAAATTATTTGTTAAATTAATCCAAAGCTTAAAGTTGAACAATTATGTGTTTTATATGCAGTACAAATATGTGCAGGAAGTAAAGTGGAATTTGGGGATCTGGCCGATTGAATTCATCAAGAGAAGCAGATGTTTCAGGAGCTGCATGACTGATTTTCAACCCTTAGACACTATAAAATGTCAAAAGGTAGAATTCAGTTCTTGCCCTGTCCTCTTTCTTTCTGGGAAATAAATAAACTTAGACACATTTTGCTGATATTTATTGTTAAGTGTTTTAAAAGTTGCACTTGGATGCCACTTAGAACAAACAAAACTTAAATATTTATATGTACTCCATTTATGCTCGTTCTTTGTCTGTAATGCTAGCTAGATGCTGAAGTAACGTACCTCGAACGCACCTTTGCACCTTGAACGCAACACGGGGATGAGCTGAAGATGTAAGCCGACCGTGGAGTGACATCATGTTATTATTACTATCCAGGTGTCTCTATCCCATCAATGGAAGTATCATCAGGCTGCAGCACACGGAAAATGAGCACATTCCATAGTAATAGACATAAACCTGCCGATCAGATTTAATTACTCATTAACGGAAGGGTTCCGGTGTTGTGCAAAAAAGTGATTTCTGGTGTTTCTATGTGTTTTCTAAATGTAATACTTTTGTTTATAGTGAATATAGTAAATAGACTGCAGTCAGCAGGATTTATGAAAGGGTTATATATAAAATAAAGAAATTATCTGTTTTTAACCGCTGAATATATGTCAAGTCAACCTATACATAAGCACATTTAAAAACAGTAAGCGTTGACCAGCTAAAACAGATGTAAGCTATATAGCTAAAAGAATAAAACAACATGAGCAATAAAACAACACAATACAGGAAACAGACTGATAAGGAAAAATATTTATGCATAATATAAATTTAATTTACATGCTGTAAACCTGTTTCCCTGTGATATCTGCCCCTGTTTTGTTATGTGAATCAAACTGAATAAAGTTTCTAAAAGCTTTATTCATAAAAAATGGTAAACATAAGAGCTAATTAAAGATTAAAAATAATTTGCCTAAGAGCAGGCTAATAACAGACAGGCCATACATTCAAACTAAAATCTAAAAGTCCTTTTTTGGAGTTTTAGATTTTAAGAACCGCATCTGTATTTCATCTACAGATTTTAAAAAAACAAAAAACATCTTCCCAGTTAAAAACAAGCACACCTTTTGTGAGTGTGTTTATCAGATTGACTTTTGTTACTATGCAGTTTTTATTTATTTATTTTTTATTTCCATCTGACCAGTGAAATTTATTATTTTAGGTAATTCCTCAAAATAACTGCACAAATAAGGACCTGGACTCCTTTCAAGAGTGGCTGCCCATTAGAAGAACTGTTTATAGGCAGAGTTTAGAAACAAGTATTTGCTGAATATAGTTCAGCCCTGTCTAGTAATTTTAAATAATGATTGCTCCTTTTGATTCAGTGCAGGAAAATATATATAAACTAAACTCATAAATTTTCCAGTTGGTATAAATTAGCCCTTTTTTTATTTTGCCTTTTTTTTCTCACAAATGTGCAGCGATCATTTTAGTAAATTTGCCGATTTTGAGCTTTTTTTCATAAATATACTTTTACCTATTCTCGCCCGAATTCCCACCCACTCCCTTGTTCTGCTTTTTTTCCTTCTTTTTCTTCTTTTTTTTTTATTAATCAATTAATTTTGTGTTTGTTTAGTGAAGCAGTTGTCTCCAGTGACTCGGACACTTTTATTTAAGATTTTATTTTGAAGACCTACGTTTTCTTCATAGACATACGCTTACTTGACGTGCTTACGTTTGACGTATGAATCATCCTTCCTCCTAAAATGGCGTTGCACCTGTTTCTCCTGAGCGGATTATTGGTGTTTTCTGCGCAGCATTAGAAAATAAACCATCTGCCAAAAAGCGATATTAAAGCGGCGACGGTTCAGAAGCAGCGGAAGTGAGGTCGGCCTTTAAAATGTCCACAGAAGAGCTGTCAGCCTCGGATAGCGAGGCTGTGCTAGCTGGAGCTGGGGAGCGGTGGGCTCCGGTGGGCGCTGTAGCCAGCCCCGAGGATGAGAGCGGCGGCGGTAGCGGCGCTCAGTCGAGGCAGAGATGCTCGACGCCGGCCAGTGAGGAGGAAATGGCCGGTCGGCTGAGGAGGCTCGAAGAGGAGCAGGACTTGCTGAACTCCTCTCTCCTCGCCCTCACCTCTCACTTCGCTCAGGTCCAGTTCAGACTGAAGCAGATCGTTCACGCACAGAGCGAGGAGAAGGAGAGGATGCTGGCAGACCTGGAGGAGTTCGCCTTCAGGGGATGTCCGCATGTGGTGGGCTGCAGGGCTCAGGACGCCAAGCAGCTGGAGAACTCGGTGAGGACTCCCACGCACACGCTGTGTATGCAGATGGAAAGCGTCAGTCTTTCTTTGCATTATAATACGTGATTCTTCTTATTACCCATATTAGTGCGATATATTTAGGACTGTTGTGTATTATAGATATTCTATACCAAACAGCTGATAGGTTTAAGACAATTAAACTGCTATATTTGAGGCAATAACAGACACCAGTACGCATACATCTACTAATTGGTTTCTTTTTCCAGCCTCTTAATTAAGATAATTACCACTTTTTCCTCTGCCTCATCTGATGGGTAAATACTGATCGAACTATTTAACTGCCCTGCACACACAAATTTATTCTATAGCAGCCAGTTATTCAAATTATTCAAAAATCTGTGGCTGTGAGGCTTCTGATTAAAGTGTCCTTATTGCATCAGAGGACTGGCTGCTGCACCCACCTGTGCTTTGTTCCTGCAGATCTCTTATCTCTGGTGGAAAAAATGTCGCCTTTTTTTTGTCACAGCCGCGTGAGTCACAGAGGCGCAGGCTCAATAAAAATGCCTCGAGCTGATCCCAATCTGTTTAATAAAGGCTTGTGTGTGCGTAGTGATATTGAAGCAACCTGCTTTGTTCCTGCCTTTGTTTGCTCCTCTTTCGGCTCTTTAGCTGCAGCCTCGCGTCCTCATTAGCTGCTGTGTGTGTGTGTGTGTGACAATAGATTGTCATGTGTTTGACCTAAAATTCTGCCTTCGTCTCTCCTACCACATGCTTTACTTGCAGGGCGATCTGGTGAGTATGAAATGATACCCGATGTCTTGTTTACCTAAGTTTCTCTTAACAAGGCTGACATATATACAAATAACTCCTGTCACACCTGAGCTTGGAGATCCACAGAAAAAGCCACTCTGGTCTTGCTTTCTCTAGCTAGATCTTGTTGACCAGCTGCTTTCCTTTTCAGTCACCTGTCGAAGGTGACAGTTGACTGAATATTGTGTTAGTGTGGCCAAAAATCTGGAACTGCAGTTCAGATTATTTCTGCTGAAAGTCTGCTTTAGATACCTCTGCAAAATGCTGTTTAATGTTTATTCAAAAATCTGTGAAAGAACATCCACACTGGTCTCTTTGCTACACGCTGTTGCGGTGTTTTTCTGCTCACCCCGACAACCCTTCAAGTCACTGTTTGTATTTTTCTCCCGTCAGAGTGAGAGGGAGAAGAGGGAACGTCTGGAGGCGCAGAGGGAAAAACAGAAGGATCTCATTTTCCAGCTGAAGACACAGCTGGATGATCTCGAGCGCTTCGCCTACCAGGAGGGAAGCTACGACTCGCTGCCGCAGTCTGTCGTCATGGAGAGACAGAAGGTGGGTTTGTGTTAGAAACCGTGTTTCTTTTAATGTTTACAACTATTCAAGTGCAAATGTAATCTTCAAGCTTTTCTACCGTCTGAAGTGTCATCAGTTGCTTTCGTAAACACCACACTGTGCTGAGCATACAACAGGATGTTTTATTTGTTTCAGATCAGGTGGAACAAGTCACACATCTGACCTCAGCGTGCCTCTGACGTTGTTGTTTCTCTTTTCTTTTTTTTTTTTTAAATCTATTAATATTTGTCTTTTTAAAAGTCTATATTGGCAGCTTTTCTCACAAGAAGTTATCCTGTCAAGACAAAGGTGTACAAGTAGTTATATTTATAGCCATGTTATTTATTTTTTTTGTGCAGTTTCCTTGTTTGCATACTTAAAGGTTATTTATCAAAGTTAGTGAGATCCTGAGAGGTGAGCAAAGTTAAGCCTAAAACCAGAGATTTCACTGTCAGGATGGGCTGCCTTTTATCTACTGAAGATCTCTGTTAGATATCCTGCACAAGATGAGGTTATGTTCAGAGTTTCATTTTTAAATTAGCAGGTTTTTTTTGTTTTTTTTTTAAGTGCAACATTTTCACAGAATCCTTCCTGACTGTACGTTCTAAGAGCAGCACAGCTTCTCATCTGATGCAATCCATTATTCATGCAGACTTTTGAACTGTGTTAGTGATGCCACTGAATGAAGCCATGCAGTAAAGTTACATCAGCCTAAGGAGGCATGCACGCCAAATTTTTTTTTTTTGGTATAAAGATGAGGATGTAACCTATCTTTATTTGACATCATGGTGACTATGTTAAAGGACACGTATCACGCTTTTAAATCCTTCCTTTTCATATATAAATCATTCCCTTGTGGACTGCAATGCTTTGGTCTGAATTCCTCGTTATTGCAGCTCCTCAGACCCCCCCATTTAATTTTCCTGCACTGCTACACACTGAAAGTACACAACAAACTGTATTTAAGGGCTCAAAAAGAGTGGATTTTGCATGATATGTGTCCTTTAGTGTCTTGCATACATTTTAGTGTCTCAGTTCATTCTCTCTGATCTCAAAGTGTCAATTTCAGCAGCAGGCAGCACTGAAGAGCCACAAACTGTATTTCGCCCAGGGTTTAGGAATGATGCTCTGTGGCTCTTGGATGTGTAAATAAGCAACTTTTAACAGCGCTTTCAGCTTCGAGGTGTGGAGATGTTGCAGCTTATTTGCATAACCATCAAGTCCCCAAACAACTCGGTTATTGCAGAGCTTAAATTTAAGGATGTCCTCACCATTTAAAAACTCCTACTGCAGTTACATTGTCAACCTCTGGGAGGCAGTGACATTAGCTGTAAGAAGGTTAACCTTCAGCCTGTCGGATTCTTTCCAGGTCATCATTGATGAGTTGATCAAAAAGTTGGATGTAAACCTGAACGAGGACATCGGCAACTTGTCACCTGAGGAGCTAAGGCAGAGGGTGGACGCTGCCATTGCTCAGATAGTGAACCCAGCCCGGGTCAAAGAGCAGCTGGTGGAGCAGCTCAAAACCCAGATCAGGGACCTGGAGATGTTCATCAACTTCATCCAGGGTATGGACCGTCTGAGCAGTCTGTGGTTTTACTGGTGATGAGCTTCATTTTTCATTTCATTTAGACAATAACTTTGGCCTTTTCTCCCAAAAGATGAGGTGGGGAACCCTCTTTTGTCAGATGGACACAGCCAGCAGCCACGTGCAGCAGGGACCAATGCCAGAGCTCCAGGAGCAAAGAAGAAAGGTTGGTCAGTTTATGTGTGTTGCGTATGTAAAGACGGCCGTATTGATTACCGTATTGATGAACTGTAGCTTTGATAAACTTTGTAGAGTTTCACTAAAGACCTAAATCTTATTCTTAAATGTTTCCTCTGGCAAGCTCACCATAACCCCAAAAAAGAAAGTGCATTGTAAAGGTCCATGTTCCTAATATATTGTGTTCTTCTGGGTCTTTTTGCTGCAGTGGACCCAGAGCAGGCCCAGAAGATGCGAGAGACTGGCCTGCAGCTGATCCAGAAGGCTTTGGCCGTGCTGCAGATCTTCGCTGCCAGCCAGTTTGGCTGCGCGACCGGCCACGTCCCCCAGAGCATGTGGCAGCAGGATCTGTCCGGGCAGGACTATGGACCCCTGTTGCAGCGTCTGGAGGCAACTGTGGAGAAGGTGCGAGTGTTGGGCTCACGTAGACATCCATCTGTTGAACACGTGGTCAGTTACACCAGCAACTCCACGCTGGGGGCCAGAGATGAGCTAACGACGTCTGTGAGGAAGGAGCTGGCCATTGCTCTGAAAGACTTGTTGGCCCATGGCCTCTTTGCACCCTCTCAGACTATGAGTGTGGTGCTGGCACCCATCTCCTGCCTTCTGCCTTACAGACCAGTCCCACAGACCATACACCCATGGGAACTCTTTGTAAAGTACTACCACTCCAAAAACGGGAAGGCCTTCGTAGAGTCGCCGGCCCGCCAGCTCTCGCAGTCTTTCGGCCTGCATGTTGGAGGCGGCCCGGTAACAGTCACCCCTAAGCAGTCTCTGCTGTGGGCCATTCACACCGTGCTGAAGGAGCATGGGCGCTACAAACGAGGACCGGACTCGGAATTCAAAGCTCTGGTGTGCATGGCTCTAAACGAGCAGCGGCTCGTATCGTGGCTCAACCTGCTGTGCAAGTCAGGGACTCTGATCCACCCGCACTATCACTCCTGGAGCTACATGGCGCAGACCGGCTTTGAAGGAGCCCTGCGCATCCTGGGTCGCATCAGCCACCTCAGATTCAACCTGCCGGTGGATCTGGCTGTTCGGCAGCTCAAGAACATTAAAGATGCTTTCTGAGGAAGAGAGTGTTTTATTAGCTGAACTAAACTGCTCTTACCAAGCATTCAGGACCAAAAGCATGACTTTGTGCTTCAAGTATGTAGCCTTTTAAAGGTTATTTCAGCAGCAACCCTTTTAAAGTTAAGTGCAAGTATGTTATGTCTACACTACAAGCATGGCTGACTGTCGTGTTAGTCTGCATTCCTGCTACATTTAAAGATCCTAAAAATATATATATATCAGACTCAGCTGCTTTTACTGTAAACATGCCTTATAGTGGAGATGGAGATTACCTCATCTTTGGCCTTCCTGACCTTTGCGACCTGTGCTGCTCATCATACTGTATCATTCCCCTGCCGTACCCGTTAGTGGCCTGAGCTATGCAGCAAACACTGTGGGAGAGTCTTACAGTAATCACTACTGTAATTTCCAGTCAGTCCAGGAAGTAAATGAATGAAGTGAAAGTTTGCTCTGCTGTGGCTTCTCCACAGTAAACAAGAGCCGGCACAGGTGCTTGTTCTTAGTGAATTATTCAGGTGGTAAATCATGTGTAGCAAACTGGCTGAACGGCAGCACTCGGGTTTGCTTGAAAAGGAAAACACGTCTTATGGCTTTGTGCGCTGGGGGAAACGCGGAGGGTGTAGTGTTGTGTAAAAAAAAATGCGCAGCTGTAGCAGATGAAGCCGTCGGCGCTTCTGGTGTTTCGGGTTTGAACAGCATTTTGACCCTGTATGAACTGCTGCTGTCCTCCTCTTCCAGGTGTAGTTAAATCCAGTGATAATGGATCATATAGGATGAGGATATATCCCATAATTAACATATATATTTTTATTTAAGTCAATTTTTTTTTTAAGCTTCCCGAGACGGCTGAGTGGCACGTCCTAAATAACTGAATGTATAAACCGTAGATGCTATTAAAGTCCGAGTTCACCCCAAAAAGTTGAATTTACATGTTTTCCTTTGGCCGTTAGTGCTGCTTATTCCCCCACCCCAAACTGCTCTTAAATGACTGCAGAGTCTCGGCAGACTTGTGACCTGCTAGCTTTAGGAGGAGGTTCACCCCTTTGTGTGTTTTTCACAGGACCATCTAATCTCACTGAGCCACCTAACCCCTGTAGTTGGCACAGACAGTATAAAAGATGGACGTAGATACTGTGGCATCAGCCACTGGTTTGTGGTGTTGCTCTAAATCCTCGAGCACCGTCTTCATCTTGGTGTTTGAAACCGTGTACGACTGTCAATTATACGTTTTTAGCCAATGAACATATTTCAGACATTTAGAATGACCAAATGTTTTATTCAGTGTGGCCTGAGGTGAGTGACTGAGCTTATGAAGTCATCAGGAAGGTGTTTGCTGACGTCTGTAGGACTCTCGTGGCGACAATTTAAAATGAATTCAGGTTTAAGGACATTTTCAGACCTGGATGCTATGTTCATCTTTTATATTGTTTGTGGAGGTTATTAACTTAATTGACTTCTATTGTTGCTTAATGGTGGCTGACAAACGTTAAATATATGCATTACTGCCACCTTCTGGCAGTAGTGGTGATTTAAAAACAAGGTCTATATTTTAAGGGGAGTATTTTATGGACCAATCATGACCGTACCTACTGTTTATATTAAGTTATGAATTTGCCTGTTTTCTTAAATATGACGGCACTACGTGGAGACACATCCACAATGTTTTTCTCCCAGAAATCACGACCTGGATACGTAATAAAATGCACAAGCCTTCTGAGTGGGGTTCCATTACTGTGTACATCATGTGACAAACATCGTGAATACGTGCGCGCTTCATTTGGATCTGATTGGCCGGTGTTCAGTAGAAGGAAAATAGTACGAATGAAGCGTGTAGCATTTCTATGGCCAAGCAGATGCCTCCAAAACTGAGCCCCCCCCCCTCCCCCCAAAAAATAAAATAAAATAAAATTATATAGATAAATAGCAGGCATGATGATGATCTTTGAACATTTGAATAGCCATTATTAAATAAATATATTTTAAAAATTAAATTAAAAAAATTAATTAATTAATTAAAAAATTAAATTGTTGTTGTGATTGTCATTAAGTTTAGGTATCGCTTAAACTTGGCTACTCGGACCAAAACAATTGAGAAGGACAGACGGCACTAAAGACCCGAGGACTGATGTGTAAACTTGATTTTGGGGTGACTGCACCTTTAAACTGAGTGTAGTTTAAGCTCCAGTGCTCCTGCGACCACACGTATGTATCAGACCTCTGAGTTTGGATTTCCTGCACCGTGTTTTATGTTAAAGTGTGTCTGTTTAGTATAAATTTATGCTATATTTTTCACATTCTTTTCCCTTTTTTTTTTTTAAAAAGCTGTTTTTACTTATGTATAGAGACATGCATTTATTTATTTGATAGCATAGCTCAACAGTGACGTAGGTAGAACACTGTTAAAGTAGCAGCTGTACTGTAACGGTAAAAACACTGGATCACCTATTTATGTTTTATTTAATCACTTCAATCACATAATATATGGGGAGATATGAACTGTGTTTATCTTTTAGTTTTTAATCTTATTTAATGGAATCTTGTGGCTGTAAACAAATTAAATGTAATAAATGAACCGCTGAGCCTCTCATGAGTCTTCATTGTTTGTGTTTTTAATAGCTAGTGGCAGCGCCTGTTGGGGAGAGTGTAACCCAGGTTATTTGTTTATGGCTACAGTGTATAGATGTTTTGAAGAGAGATGAGCTACGAGAGTGCCTCCATCTAGTGTTTATGCCCGGCTGTGCAGAACAGGCAGATCCGAACATGAGTGGCTGAAGGCATTAGTCACAGCAAACCAAAGGGGGGAAAAAAGGAAGCTAAATAAAATCACATCCATGCATCCAAACTGTGAAAAACAGTTTGAGTTTCAAGTCACCAGAATGGAAACATTTAAGACCTGGGGCAGTTTGGCACTTTGGTTTGATTGGTTAAACTTAGAGGTACGAGGCTTAGAATGAAAGGTGGTCAATCTTCACAGATTTTACTGAAATTTCTAATAAACCAACGTGAATGCACGTCAGCTCTGCTTACTGGTACATGATTGCTTCAATAGTAAATAAAACTGCATCCATCCTGGAAACAGCAAAAAGACCCACGCTGAGGCTGAAGAAAGCAGGGGTCTTCCATCTAACACAAAGGGACTAGCAGTTAGGCGCTTTGATGTTTACAAGTAAAAGGTTAGAATAATCATTTTGGTCATCACGAACACTGTTAATTCAGGGCAGCTGCAGCATAAACCTTACACTGGGTTGTGGCCTAATAAATTTATTAAGCACGGAGCATCCATAGCAGTGCAATCAACTCAAAGTCTGAAGATGAGGATGAGACTGTCCACTAGCAAGCTCCAAAGCAGGCCCGTCAGCAAGCGGAGACATATGGTTGTCATAAAAATGGAGAAACTGAATGGTCTTCTCTGCCAAGAATGAGGCACCCTGCATGGCTGCCAGCGCAGTACGAGGGCCAACACAAACTGCAGTTGTTCTTGTGCGGAACATCAAATCTGATTTCCAGCTTTTCATTCCATTTGCCACCAAGAAATTGATCCACATCAGGAAACGTTCCCTCATCTAAATTCTGTTCTAGATCTAGTAGCAACAAAAAGTAGAGTTGCAGTATGTGTGGACCCAAGAAAAACTTCTGCCGAAACTGCCCCTCATGTGTTGTATAGACTGGTGCGTACATTTGATCAGTGGGGCTGATGTGTGGTATAGACTTCTATAGACATGAATCTGTTCAATTTCTCAGAGGATGGATCGATGGATGGAGATAAACATCAATATTAACTTTGCTTCATTTACATTTGTTCAAGCTGAACATGTTTTTCCACCCACATCTTAGTGATGATTGATTTTCTTTATCAAATTTTATCACAAAAATAGTACTTTTATTCATAAATGGCTCTAGCAGAGGTAAATGCCAGATTTTAACCATATATGGGGTCTGTATTGCTAGTAACTGAACAAAAATAAACATCTGCTGGGTATTTTTTCCATAAATTGTTGTGGGTGGATTGATTTTATTTTCAAAATTAGGCTTAAAACTTTCCTTTATGATCAAGCTTATAGTTAGGGCTGGATCAGATGACCCTGAACCACCCCTTAGTTATGCTGCTATAGGCCTAGGCTGCTGAGGGGGGGTCCCATAATGCACTGTTTCTTCTCATTCACCTTTATTTACTTGTTTATACTTCACTCTGTATTTAATCATTATTATTAATCTCTGGCTCTCTTCCACAGCGTGTCTTTTGTCCTGTCTCTCTCCACTCAGCCCCAACCGGTCGCAGCAGATGACTGCCCCTCCCTGAGCCTGGTTCTGCTGGAGGTTTCTTCCTGTTAAAATGGAGTTTTTCCTTCCCACCGTCGCCAAGTGCTTGCTCATAGGGGGTCGTTTTGACTGTTGGGTTTTCTCTGTGTTATTGTAGGGTCTTTACCCACAATACAAAGCGCCTTGAGGCGACTGTTTGTTGTGATTTGGCGCTATATAAATAAAATTGAATTGAATTGAATTGAAATTTAATAACTCAGCGATGTCCTGGGTCCACCAGACCCGGCAGCATTGGCCAAGTAACAAAAATATGAACATCATACAAGGTTTAACTGAACAATCCATAATGCTGCTGCACATAATAAATTAACAATAACGCTCTGTGATTTATTAACCCAGATTTCACTGATTTTGTATATTTTGATTTGATAAATCAGTCTCTGGGCGACAGACTGAAACATTTCCTTGTCTCATCTTACTTATTCTGAAATAACTTGAAAATTGTTCAATATGGCGAAATTTTAAGATTTCTAAACTCGACTAAACCACTTCTGGTGTCTTTTCCTTTTCATTAAGTACATATTTTTAAAATTAAATGCTAAAAAATACATTTTACATCGATACATTAATGTAATAATACATTACACTGAGCGACTTGTGGTGAATTTTCAGTTTGAAATAAATTAATAACAAAAAAATGAAGCGAGGATTTACTGCTCGATAATTACGGATGTGACGTAGGCAGACCGACGGGTCAAAGTTCAGCTAAACCCTGTGGACTTCCTTTCCTGTTAGCGGTGGCCGTAGAACAGCATCAGTGAGTGCGATTTCCCTTCAAACAATCTTTATTCATCGCTCGAAATCCGCCTTATTTTATATTCTTTGTCATGGCGCACATATGACGCTGACCCTGTTAGCTCAGATGCGGCCGTTATTTGGCTGTTTTTTTTCGATAAAGACACAAAATTAGCAGATATTTCACAGCACTTCGTTCCCCGCTGTTCCCATTTCAACATGGCAGCTTCCTTGATGTTCAGACTCTCAGTGTCCCATTGAAGCGCCCGTAAAAGTAGATTGTTTATGAGTGCGGGCTTATGTAGCTCATTACTTTTGTTATAATGTAACGAGCCTCAGAAGTAACTTTAATAATGTGTCCGCGCTAAATAAATGCAGTGAAAACACCCTGAGAGCCGTTAGCCTAGCTGAAAGCTAATGCTAATGAAACATAAACGAGAGGCCGACTTGGGAGACGTGCTGGTGGATTTAAAAGCTGGATTCACACTGGTATGGTGTGATGATGTTGCTGGGTTTAACTGTGCTCTCTCTCTCTTTCTGGCAGAAATGGGCAAGTTCATGAAGCCTGGGAAGGTGGTGATGGTCCTAGCTGGACGCTACGCCGGGCGCAAAGCTGTCATCGTTAAGGTGAGACTCGGAAAAGCTCCTGGAAGCCTTCTGTTAGACGATGATGACAGGGAGTCTGCTGAAGCTACAGCACATGTGCCTGAATATCCACAGGCTTGGAGCTTGTGTGTTTATTTGGAAACCAAGCCTCCCGTGGTTATCTGACCACCAAGACAGTTTCCAGGCCATGTGATGAGGGCTAAAGGAAAATGTTACAGCCAGTGTTTCCCACATGTTTCAATCAGGCAGCACACGTTTAAAAGTAGTTTTAATAGAGCAGCAGAATATGTTTTAGGTTTGGTGTCTGGGCTCGGAGCTCACATCACACCCTGCAAGTGTTTTGCATGTAAAATTCAGGAATGATGCAAATATCTCTGTGTGGCGCCTGATAGTGGATGCTGGGGTGGTGTAGGGGATGCAGGGCATATCACGTGATATGAGGAGAGTGTATTACCTGTGCGTGTGATGCAGCATGGCTCAAGGTCTTGCCTGAACTAGCTTTGCTCCATTAGTGGTGAGGGTGGGGGTGTGCCCCGTAGAAGGAGGCGCATCTCTTGCAGAAGGTGATCCACGATGGTCGAGCTGGCGTATGTCTAGAGATCATCTCTGTTAAAGCAGCTGAATGATACTGAGGGCTGCCACCAGCAAGCAACCAAGTAAAGTCTGTACGTGGGGATATGCTGATATTTATTCTTCCATTGTGGATAAACTGCAGCCAAATGTTTTATTTAAAGCATTTAGGTGCACGTAACGGATCCCTCTACTAGATGGACTTGCCAGAGTTACTACTTAATGACTCGTTGTGTTGGTGTTCAGCACTTCTAAATATCCCCTGTAATTTCCCAGAGTTTTGTTAAGTGCTTCTCCCACCCCAGGCTCAGTTGTTTAGGAGTAAAATTATGACCCTGAAGATTGTTTTAGTCTCCATACTGCAGTGGAAAACAAGCTTTTCTTCACGTGAAAGTTGGGTGTCTCCCTGATGTCACAGCTCCCTGCTAATGTCTCCCTGTAGAACATCGATGATGGCACCGCTGACCGTCCTTACAGCCACGCTCTGGTTGCCGGCATCGACCGCTATCCCCGTAAGGTGACCACATCCATGGGCAAGAAGAAGATTGCCAAGCGGTCCAAGATCAAGGCTTTCGTCAAGGTTTTCAACTACAACCACCTGATGCCCACCAGGTCAGTGTTGCGAGTCCACGCTTGCATATTTCAGTGTTCCAGTAAAGAGGAAAAAGATGTTTCTTTGGTTAAACTCTAAAGGTTAAATGAGGCTGGTTATATTTTTTTCACCAAGTATCCCATGAGGTCTAAACGGTACACATGTTCTTCTTCCTGTTATTCATTGTAAATATTTAAAACTGACCCTACAGGAAGACACATTCACAGAAATGATCAACACAAAATTATCAAACTTGTGTAACGACACAGTGAGTCTCACACATGCTCAGAAATCCACTCAGAAGCACATAGTTATGCCTTTATAATATATATACTATAATTATGTTCTAGATATTATAACGCTTGCGGTTATTAAATTTGAGGTGTTCTAGTTCTGCTTGAAAATGTTTTAAAAATTGAGAATTGATGATCAAAATGTGGGCCAGTTTAGTTGGTCGAACAGCAGGCGGTTGCAGGGTTGCATCGTTGGCTTTTTACCCACACGGGCTGCCTTTAGCTGTGCCAGTGTAACATTAAACTCAGTGAAACACTGAATGGGAACGTCAGCAGGAGCTTTGAGCAGGTTTATGATCCGTTTGTAATGTTAGAATCTGAAAGGTTTTAAAGTAATGCTCATCCATTGTACCTTACAGCACCGCTGGTCTCTGCAGAGCGGACTGCAGACTCATGTCTGAACAATATCCCGAAGGTTTAAACGTGTTTTCGTTGCTTCAGATACTCTGTGGATATTCCTCTGGACAAAACTGTGGTCAACAAGGACGTCTTCAGGGATCCAGCTCTCAAACGCAAAGCCAGGCGGGAGGCCAAGGTCAAGTTTGAGGAGAGGTGAGGCTCCCTGATTTTCTTTTTCATTTAACGTCAGAGGATTAATGTTCAGATTTTAATGAGGGACAGTGAGCTATGAATGTGCTCAGAGTTATGAGGGAAAAACTCAGACTGAACCTCACCACAGAATGTGTTTCTGTGACAAAATGCTTTTTTTCTCAGTTCTTTTGTTTTTACTCTGAGTGAATCTTTCCAAATTATGCCTTCATAATCTCAGATTACCTCAGATTTTCTTTTCCCCCTTTATGTTTACCACCAAGTTCTTGGAAAATTGGCCCCTTCCGTCTTTGGTGCAATTATTGCTTAACTTGCTCCCTTTTCCAGCACATATTAAACTGATATGTTTAATGGTTCGTGTTGTCATTTCCTGTTAAGCAGCCTGTATGTGTCTTCAGATTATAATCAGTGATATTTGCTGTTTGAGTGTTTTATCAGAGAAACGTGCTCAGCTCACCCCGTTTGTTCTGTTTCAGGTACAAGACGGGCAAGAACAAGTGGTTCTTCCAGAAGCTCCGATTCTAAATTCACTTGGTTTCACAAATAAATGTTTAAAAATGGATTTTCAGTCTTGATTTGTTTGTTTCATCATGATGATTTTTTTTGGGGGGGGGGATCCATCTGGAAAATTGTGAAAATATTCACCAACTGCTGGAAAAAGGTGATCAGACTTAGTTTTGAGGACGTTCTTGTAACAGTGTGGCTATCGCTCAGCTGTGCATCTCTAAAACAGGTCGTGGATCATCAGAGGGTATTTTAACAGTGACACAATAACCGAACATTTCTCAGTAACTAACACAGCAGAATGGCTACAACTACTTGAGCAATGCATCTGACTGGGATTTCCAGTGTGAAGTGGAGGCCGCGGGGCCAGATGCAGCCCCCGCAGTGAAACCTATAAAGCATGTTATAAATGGGTGGCAGCGTAGCAGATCAACCAGTAAAGATTTTACATTAAAGAAAATGCTGTGGTCACATGGGTTTGAAAAAAGCTGAGCTTACTCTTTAATGTCTTCACAGGAAAAAGCATCGGAATTAAAATACAAACCTTAAATGACTGACAACTGAACACTAAATAATAAAAATAATATTTCCTCTGATAAACAGCCAGTTCATAATTGCACTGCAGAAAAGGTCATTCTGTTACCACTTAATAAACCCCATTAGGAAATTGGAGTTCTGTAGCAGCCACTTAAAATTACAACTAACTCCATAATAAAGACAACACAGTTTAATCGCTGGACTATAAGCTAAGCAGATCACTGTGATAGAAAAAGCTCTGCAGTCACAAACAGTCACAGTGGACCTTTTATATACTGTTTGAAATATTAAGAAACTTCCCTTAGCACATGAGAAATCTTAATTATTGACTATTCAACATGCTGAGCTGTGTTTGGCTCTAAATTGTGCCATCTCGTTTGGGTGACAGCTTACTTATTGTGTTGTTTACTATTGTTTATGTATAGTGTATATGTCTTTTTAAACCGTGACTGCAATGGAAATTTCACTGAACGTTCAGTGACAATAAAGCAATCTAAGCTGTCTGTAAAACAAGGTTTCCACAGGAGGTCGTTGATCTCTGGTTACAGGTGTAAAAATGAACCCAGAACTAGAGTGAAGAAAAAAACTTAATGGCTGAAAATAGCTGAAACAATACTGTGTTCATACAAAACTAAAAATAATCAGGAAATATCCAGATTTGTCAACAGCATCAGGAGGCTTTGGTGTTTTTACTGTAATACGTGATCTGAAGTTCTTAAATTTGCACTTGACAAATACTACTCATATATATTGTTTTTAAATTTGTAATTCAGACAGATAAAAGAGCTGCAACTAAACAGTTTCAAACTCTTAACACTAAACGGAAAAACACACAGTTCTATCAGCTTTAACGACTCCGTCCCATAGCTTCATGGTAGCTCTGCACATCACCCTTGTTCTTGAAGCTCTGTACCACTAAAACGTATATAAAACATAAGAATATAAGATACCATTATAGATGAATCTGAAATACGAAGATAGAAATTCTGAGTTCCGTATTTACGACAGCGCCTGAATGCAGCATTCTGTTTGTTTTGAGTGCAGCGCCCCCTGATGGCGGAAAGCAGTACAACCTCCGGGGCGCCTCCCGCAGGGAAAGAGAAACTGAAAGAACCAGCAGTGATCGGCAGGTAGGTCCACAACGTCAGCTTTTTTATTAGGAACGAAACTTTAATGAAACTCAGGGATTCACCTTTATTGAGGGATTGATGTCTCACTTTTCACTAGAGGCTTTTTTTTGGGGGGGGGGCTTATTTCCAGATTCAGCGCAATGAAAAGATTTGCTGAGCTGTTGTCTGTGTGTGGTTGAAGCAGGCCTGCTTTACATTTTCTTCTTCTGAAGTTCACTTCAGATATTTGAACTTTTTGACTCCCGGTCTGTGTTAATCCACTCTTTAAAAACAAACAAACTACATTTGACGTGTTTATCGTGTGTGACAGTGTCGCAGATGTGTAATGTTTTGTAAATTGTGTTTCAGGTTACTTTCACTATGTCGTCAGACGAGGTGAGAGCTCATTTTGGCTTTTTCCTGTATTTGCTGTCAGCGTTTTTAAATCCAAAAGCGTAAAGCTGCTTTCCCCTGGAAAGGTTCATTTAGTGTATAACAACGAAAAAGTGTCTTTAACCCGCTCTGTGTTACACAGCCCGGGTTTAAGGTGCTTACTTACCCTCCAGCATTCCTGTTTCAGGACTTCTCTCTGGTGCCGGACCCACCATCCGAGGACACCTTGGAGGGGATTAAGGCTGCAATCAACAACTACAAGGTGCGCAGGGACTCATGGCCTCAAGAGTCAAAAACTGAACAGTTACACATAGATTCAGGAATCCTGGTTAAATACATATAATTAAAATAAGCGTCTTGTTTGTTTTTTTTCTTTTTGTAAAACAACAGAACTCAGAATTACTTATTTAAAAAGTAAATATTTTACTGCACGTCATGCATAAGAAGCCACCTGAACTCCTGACTTTGTGCTCCTGGAAGCCAGGACGGGGATTTTATAGATGTGAAGCGATAAATGGGTCAATAATAACAACAGACTGGACTCAGCTCTGCTTTTGCCTCCACAGAAAAAGTATGGCCTGCTGATGGAGGAGCAGAAGGAGCTGGCTCTAAGCACAGAAGACCGGCGAGAACTGACCAGGCAGTACAGACAGCGCATCGACAAACTGACCCGGGATCTGGGGCGTGACGAAGACTCCTACAAAGCCCAGCTTGCATTCGAAGAGGTACAGAGTGTGTGCCGTAAAGGTGCACAAGTTGTTCCGGCACACATTTAAACCAGTGTCAAGTAAAACCTTAACTTTTAATATTAAATTAATTTCAATACTCATTCAGCACTCTTTCCCAGTAGAATAAAAAAAAACAAACTCAGTAGAATCCTGCAACATCTGCTTTCTGATTCTGTCTTCTAGGCGAACCTGGAACGGCTAAAGGAGGAGCAGCTCAAACTGAAGGAGGAGATCCAGAGAACCAAAAACGCTATTAAGGAGGAAGAGGACAACAAGAACCACCTGAAACAGCAGGCGGATGTACGTTAATCTGACGGGACACGCCTCACCCTCCACCTGCAGCCTGACGTGCCTGTTAACCTGTACCTGCTGATTTCAGGTGTTCAGCGCTGTGCCAGAGAGGAAGGTCGTCTTCAAGGGAGCGACCGGAAATTCAAACAACAAGCAAGAGTTTGAGATGAAACCTGACATCGTTTACCCGATGGAGGGCGGAACGGCGCTGGTTACGTTTGAGGAGGAAGTCGGTGAGTTTGCGATCGTTTGCCAGCACGCTGCCGTCTTTGTGCTTTAGTTTTATCTGTTCCTCAGAGGCAGCAGGTGATTAAATCTTCTTACACAGTGATTAAAAAGGACACATAGAATTTCCAGCTCCATAGTTTTATTCTTTGAATAGAGTAGGTTTGCACCATTCACAGTTCAAGAGAATCTTTATTTATCTTACTCTGGGCCTTGGTGCAGCCCCTCTGAAACAAGCTGCTTTGGCTCCTCCCTCTGTTTGCAGGGGGAGGAGCCAAAGCAGCCAGGAAGGGGGGGGTATTTTTTTTAATACCTTTTATTAATGTAACTAAGAATTTCAGGTAAAACAGAAATAAATAAAAAGTTTATGAATTAAACCTTCTGCGTTCCTGGTTCTGCCGGAGGTTTCTTCCTGTTAAAAGCGAGTTTTTCCTTCCCACTGTCGCCAAGTGCTTGCTCATAGGGGGTCGTTATGACTGTTGGGTTTTCTCTGTATTATTGTAGGGTCTTTACCCACAATACAAAGCGCCTTGAGGTGACTGCTGTGATTTGGCGCTATATGAATAAAATGGAATTGAATTTATATCGTGCGGATTCCTTTTTAATTACCAGTAAACAAATACAAAATCTCTGCTCTCCAGTGGCAAAGAAGATTTTGGAACTGAAGACACATAACGTCGATCTGGGAGGAGAGTGCAGCATCGAAGTGGAGGCCAGGCCGGTTCATCTGATGCTGCCTGAACTGGTGGAGGTAAAACAAGCAGCCGGAGCGGATCATCAGTGGCGGCGGCCTCAGTTTAACCGATGTGTGCTCTTTCCCGTCTCCCCCGCAGATCGACTCTGAGGTTTGTTCTCAGCGCGTTTTGATCTCCGACCTGCCCAAGATGGACACCGACACTCTGCTGGACAAGCTGCAGATCCATTTCTCCAGATCTAGAAATGGAGGTGGTGAGGTGGATGATTGTGAATACCTGTCTGACTCTAAGACGGTGGTCCTCACGTTTGTGGAGAAAGACGGTGAGCATCGAAATAGTTAACCCTGAGGGTGAGGGGGGTCATTTAAGATGAGCTTTGTCGTTGTACAGATAAGTCCCCCAATGTTTGGTGCACATAAAGAACAATTAGGAATGTTTTCCTTTGTATCAGTTGCCAGACGTTTGACAGAAGAAGAGTTTCATGAAGTGATGCTCCCAAGGAAGAAGCACAAAGTCAGAGTGACTCCTTTTCTCAATGGAAAGATTTCTAACCTCGAGGTAAGCACAGTGTCTGCTTTTACTGAAATTCTACCAAACGACATTTTAATAAACCTGAGCACTGTTTTGTGTGTGTGCGTGGCGGATCGTCCCTCAGACCAAGATGAAGGCGTGTCCTCGGACGGTAATGCTGACAGGAATACCCAACGTCATGGAGCGGGAAACTCTGCAGGACCTGCTGGAAATCCACTTCCAGAAAAACACCAACGGCGGAGGAGAAATCGAAGCCTTCCTCTACAACCCGCTGGATCAGCGCACCTCGGCGCTGTTCGGGGGCGTCTCACACCGGACTCGGAGGAAGAGTAGATTTGCCACTGCTGCTTCACAAAAGGTTCAGGGTTAATATCATCTACCAAAACTGGAGACACGCTGAAGTCAGCGTAAAATTATTAAAGTTATTATTCAGAGGTGGTTTCTGGCATCAATAAAGAGGGTGGTAATTTTCCGTGATTGCAAAAAAAGAAGGTGTATCTGTAAAGTATTTAACCTGGGCTAAATACTGTGGTATCATAGTGATGCAATAATACCACTGATTATTTTTGCACTTATATAAACTGATGAAAGCATTTCCAGTCTTTACTGCATACGAATGTAAAGGGCCTCGTGTAACATGTTAAACTGTGTGAAAGGAAGACGCTTAAATTTTTTATTTTCCCCTCAAACGTGTTGAAACATGTTTGAGAATAGTCTGAGATTTGATTGATTTCCTGGTGGTGACAAGAAGGAAGAGTCCTTCCTGCTCTGATAGTCCTGCTCATTAATACTGCACAGGAAGTGGTTGGAGTCATTTGTTAAAGTCTCCAAGGAAGAAAGCGCCGAGAAATGTGTGTGAGCGGCCCAGAATTATAGACTGTAGATAAAAGGTGGACATATAGCTTTGGCCACTCCCGTGTTTGACCATATTTGGACATGAGGGTGGAGTTTTTAGCTAACGATAGCAAGCTGTATGGTGTATTCAATTCACAGCCATTCACATATGTGTGAAATAATGCCAAGTAACAGAGGAATAAGATGACTCACAGCAGGCCACTTTATTTGTTCCAGAGTTGCCATGTCTCTAATTTTAGGGTGTAACCGAATCTAAATGGACATTTTAAAAATCATATGAAAAATGGGACGTTGTGCATCTTAAGCTATTAGAGAAGTGTTTGAATTCCTGTATACCCAACAATAATTTCTCTTCCTGGAATTGAATTATTAAAAAATAAAATTACCTTGTAGGATGTCACGGGGCTCCGTTTTATTGTATTCACGAAATAATAAAGGTTACCTTCGAGAGCACAAGTGATACAACTCACAGTGAGGGAACCTGTTAACGTCCGATAGATAACGTGTCAGGACTGCTTCAGATTTTTGTTTCAGAATCATATTTTTAGGATTTCTTCAGTGTCGCAGCAACTCACAGAGTTTCAGCAGTATGGTTTTAATTTCAAGTATAAAAACACGTTTTTGTTCATCAAATGGCCAGAAATGACAAGAAAACACATACACATCTCTTAAGTCACAGCGCTGTGCGCAGGTCTTGAAGCAGACTTCCCTGTCATTTTTTGAGCAGCGGTTCTTCAGCTCTCTGAAGGTCTTTGAGGTTTTCTTTGGACATTGGCTGCTTTTTCAGTCCAGTCCTTTTACCTGTTATTATTTGTACTGTTAAGTCACGTAACACTGACCTACGACTCATTCAAGGATTAAAAAAAAAAAAAGGCACCAAACCCAAAGGGATGAACCGGTGTTTACACATAACGGACAACTTAGCAGAGAACGAGTTTTACTGTGTTTTAGGCACTTTAATAGCAGCCTGTTCCAGAAGACCTAAAGACATGACCAGAAAGCTGCCTGAGAGAGGAGTGCAGGCTGTGCTGACGAATAAATTCTATGGATGTTTGCACATAAATCACTGCACCTATTAAAATATAAAAGAGGGGTGGCTCAAGACATCTGCACAGCACCCTAACACAGACTCAAGCAGACTTGAAGCACACGTGTTGGAACTGCTTGTTGAGGCAGTTGGTGGTGTAATGAGTTTTAGTTTACCAGAGTGTTTTATAAACCACAGTGTACCCGAATACTGATGGCGGCTTGCAGCAGAATAACACACAAAACTCAAATCATTGCAAACTGGCTCCTTGAACTTAAGTCGGGTTTATTGTAAAAAGGTAACAGCCAAATGAAAGTAACAGCACGTCTAAAAAACTAAACAGATAACTGCATGAGCTATCCAGCTACATCCCCTAAAAACAAAAATCAGCAGCTTTAGATGGACAGATGAAGAAGAAGCTGACAGACTGAGATCAGGCACTTAGACATAAGGGGGGGGACAGGTGTGCACTATGTGCATACAAATAAAGTACATTCAAAGAGAGAAAGCCACAGCTAAACACATGACACGATCGAGTGCTTTGGAAGACAGTTGGCCAAATTTCACATCACTACGAGGAAAAAAATTAATAATTTAAAACCCTCTAAAATAACAACACAGTCTATTTGCTACTGTACAATATTTTTCACACTAGTGAGTGCAGGAGCGACTGCCAGCATCTTAACGGTACCTCTCGTCCGCAGCCCCTCCATTTGTGCGTGCTGATGTCGGCTCAGACCTCCCCTTTGTGTGTTTTTTTTCTTTTTCTTTGTGCTGCCAAAGTCTTTGCACGTGAAACCAACAAACATTAAAACACGCTCGTGATTCTTTTTCTAAAAGCTGAGACACGCTCAGATGTTACGACCAAGGTCAGTGCAAACTCGGGCGTCCCAAGCGACGTGGCCCCCCCCCGCGGCAGACTGCAGCTCAGGTCGCTATGTACACGTGACACGACACATCTTCACAGGTTGTCTATTCCAGTTTAGGCTACTCACATGTAACAGTTAAAAGTTTTAGGTTAAACGCCACAAGTTAATGCCAGCTTTCCTGATGTGGAAAACACCTTAATGCACTTGTTGATAAGTAACAGTAAGTACCAAAGTCCTAAACACCAAATATGTACCTGTAGTTTGTGAACATCTCACCTAAAACACCTGAAATATGTCAGTTTTGTGCCTGTTTGTTAATGCGGGCTTGATTAAAATGGTTTTTCTTAATGCTCGATATCATAAAATATTGCTGTTAGGACTGCCTCCGAGAAAGTAACATATGTAAAAGCTGTCAGAGAAGACAAGAGGGAGAGAGGCGTCCGCGTACCCGGGCAGGTGTGCATTAGTCGGATGAAAGGAGTGCGGTGGGAGTGGGGAGGGTCGCTGCTGGTCGTTGAAACGGAAATTGTGGGACCGTACGTTGATACAACCGGCATGTGCAAAACAGCTGTTCAAACCACCAGTGGAGCCCATTCGCTCGGTGTGCGTCCATACTGGGAACCAGGACAAGAGAGGAAAGAGGGGGAAAAGGAAAATCAATCCAAAGGATGTAAAATAAAAGACATAAAAAAAATAAATGCTGATATAGTTTCAAAATCAAATTATCATTATTATTATCAAAACCAAACAGAGGGGAAAAACAGCTCCACCATCAGCAGGATGTGTTTTGGGCTTCGGACTGTTGTTTAAATTCAGAGCTTAGTCAATCGAGATTCAGTGATTATTCAACTGACATGAAAAATATGGATGAACATCGACATCAGGGACCAGATGTATAAAAAACAAAACAAAAAACATGCATAAATGTATTTTTCCTCCCTCGAATAAAGTGGGCGGAGCTTTCAGTGCAGCCAATGCAGAACTGCCTTAAACCTGGGCTCTTTTTAATGGCCAGCAGGGGGCGACTCTTCCAGGCTATGGGAAAACGATCCTCCTCACTTTGTAACCTCAGCAAACAATTTCCTGGTGACTTTATGGGCACAGATGCTAGTTTGAGGTATTACCAAATAGAACATGAAGTCTAAATTACGGCCCTACGAGTCAGACAGGAGGATTTTCTAGGATATGCTCATTGGTCAAACGCCACGGTGTCCATCTTTTATTGTGTCTGTGGGTGAGTGTGCATACCCACTGTGTCCTTCAGAGTAAGAATACAAAGTTTTTTTCTTTTCAGGAAAGTGTTGGTTCCGTTTACACACACTGTAAACACAATGGCTCGAAAAGTTTTGAATGAACTCTGATAAAACTTTGCAGGGGTGCAGAGTGGGGTCATGTTAGCAGTCCGTTAAAATTAGCCTTCCATCCACAGAGGTCTCCGAGGTCAGCTTAATGATTTATTGGTCCAAAATTGACAAAAAGACTTAAAACTTAGAAACTGTGACTCTTACAAGTGTGCTGTAAGTGTCTAACGTGCAGGGTGTAAAAGGGCGGAGCCTAAACTGTTACCTGAATATCGGTAAGCTCTTTGTAGAACCTCTTTGCCAGGTCTGGACCGTTCTGCATGGTGGGGATCTGGTATGTCTGAGAGAAAACAGAGAAGGAAATACTGATGATTTCCATGGACTCCAGATCTACGACTGCCAAACAAATTCTGAAGTTACTGACTATGTTTAAAACTCTTAAGACCGAGAGCCTTCGCTTTAAGCCCACATACTACACACATATCAAATAGAACCGGAATATGTTTTGATACAAAGCCGTTGCGTTAATGCTCAGCGAAGCAGAAATGCAAAAACATTCCATGTTTGAAAAGTGTTACCGGGTCCAGCAGCAGAATGAACACATCACAGGAATAAAGAGCCTCAAAGAACCAAGAGGTGAACTCCCACCTTTCCTTTGTAGAGGAGGCTGCCGACGGGGCAGACGACGCAGGCCGTCCCTGCACCGAACACCTCCAGGACTCTTCCAGCGTCCAGAGCTCCGAGCAGCTCCTTCATATCCATAGTGCGCTCCGTGACTTTAAACTCTCCCTGACAGAAACACACAAAGCAAAAGAAATTAAAAGGTGGGGAAGAGGATTAAAGTGGGAGGGGGGGCTCCCATCACTGCTGCATTCCATTTGAAGGGGGAAGTCACAAGACACAAAGACACAAAGAGTGCAAGGACGCAACAAAACAACTCGTACCCGGAGCCGCGCGAGCTGTTTGAAAACGTTTTTCAATTGAAAAATAAAAAAAGAGACTCATTTTGTTCCATTTCTGCACGCGCTGCTCCTGTGCTGCACTTTCACTCGGGTGAAGCTCAGGCAGCTCCGCCCGCACACGGCAACATGGGAACCTGTGTGGAGACGTTTCTGGGCGCTGCTTCAATGAAAATTTAGTGTCCAGTCTAACCGAAGCGTTTGACTCTCTACTTTAACATCAGCGTGTACATATTGTAACCAGTGCTATACTAACAGCTGTCTTATTGACCTAACGGTGTGTGTTTGGTCTCCTCTCTGATGATCTTACCCAGGATCTGCCCAGGTCCAGCAGTGACTGTCTGGTCACTCCTGGGAGAATAATGCCATCCAGAGGAGGCGTCACCAGCTCTTTCTCTGCAGACACAGAAAGGGGGGAGAAAAAAAAAACTGTTTTAAATTGTATCGACAATAAGGAGATGCTTAAATTCTTCTAACAGGGTGAATGAAAGAAACCCAAAAGAAGGCAAAGTAAAAGAATCTCACCTCCTTCCTTGTTGGTCCAGTAGATGAAGAGGTTCATGGTGCCGACCTCAGTGATCTGCTCATCCTCTCCATACAGCCACAGGACCTGCTGACAACCTTGCCTCACTGCCTCGCTCTGCACTGCTATCGTGGGACCGTAGTTACTGGAAAGAAAATTTAAATAAGACAGACAGCCCGACTTTATGAAGAGAGCGACTTGGGCTGAAAAAATAATAAGATCCATTTATTCTGTTTGCGTTTGTTTTTGGTGTAATGCGCGTTTTGGACACCAGGTGGCAGTCAGTGGTAGTGGGACCATTCAGTTTATGAATGGGGCTTTTTCAGATAAGAGATAAGATAAAACTTTAAAGATTCCACGATGGGGAAATTTGCGCATTACAGCAGCTCGAGTACAGAGAAGAACAGAATGAGGGCAGCAGCATACGGAGGGGGTAGATGGTAGCTGGGGGGTGCAGGAGGTTGTTCACACATTCAGGTCGTTAGCCCACCCCCGGTCAGCAGGACCTGTGGCTCCTCCATTGTCCTCGAAGTGGCCAGAGATTTTCTTCATGCTTCTCCAGACTCTCCAGATCTCGTATCTAAGTTCCTTTTGCACTCTCCTCAGTTCCTCTTTGTCTCCAGAGCTGAAGGCCCTCTGCTTCTCGTTCAGCAGGGCCTTCAGCTCTGGGGTCACCCACGGTTTATTATTGGAGAAGCACCGGACCGTCTTGGTTGGCACAGTGTTCTCCACACAGAAGTTCACGTAATCTGTGATGCAGTGGGTGAGGGCGTCGATGTCCTCACCATGAGGCCTGCAGAGTTCCTGCCAGTCTGTACATTCAAAACACTCTCTCGGGGCCTCACTACAGTCCTCAGACCACAGCCTTATCACCTTCTTGGTGGGGGGGTTTCCTCTTTACCATGGGGGTGTAGGTGGGGTGGAGAATGGCCAAGCAGGGGGAGGGGTGATGAGCTGTAAGCCCCCTTTGTGTTGGCAAACAGCAGGTCTACAGTTTTATTGTCCCTTGTGATAAGAATCAGGGACTGCGGATGCGTCTTCTGTAACTGAGAGACGGTGGTGTGAATGTCCTCACAGGCTGCCGTAGCGTCAGCCGAGGGCGGGTGGATTTATTCAGCTGTGTTGCACGTCAGTAGGCACATACGTAAGAAGCAGTATTAGGCTGTAGCCATTATTTGCTGTCTGCACAGAGAGAACTAAATTAGTTGGAAAAGATATTTATTAGCACTAGTCCAGATACCAAGTCATGTAAAAGCAATCCTGGGAACCCTGAATACCCAGAACATCATCTTTGTAACATCTTTCCATATTCTGGCTTAAAAACACAACAAGAGCACCGCCTAGCAGGGAAAAACTACGCCCATCGCACTGCATTAACCCTGTTTGTTGTTACACAAAAACAAAGATTAAATAATTATGTGACCTTGACTCGTGACCTTGACCTCCAGGAGTTGATCTCTGCATAAGGTCTTGATATGGAGAAAAATGGTCCAAGGTTTCAACAAAATCCTTCAAAACATTTCTAAGACATGAAGTGGACATGAAAAAACTTTAACCTTATGACCTTGACCCCAGTGACCCCATATACAATCCCAACCTTGTTTTGGTCATATGCTAACTATCCATGAAGTTTGGTACGTGCAGGCCGAACGGTCCTGGAGTTATTGAGCGAATACTTCAGTGGACGCCCCCTTAAGTCCGCCATGGGTGATGACAAAATACATGCCGTCTTTTGATGGGTGTAAGAAAAGCACAAGACAAAAGGAAGTCAGAGGACCCACTTCCCAACTCTGTCAACCGCCCAAGGTTAGATTCTCGTCTGCAGCCACCGTCAGCTCCTATTTTAAGACTCTAAGAGGATAAAAACCACCATCACCTGTTGTGGCTAAGACCTGTGAGGGCTGGTATATCTGGTATAAAGCACAGTGACATGTCAGGTTTTCAGTCAAATGAATGTGGACTGAACAAGTGTGTTATCTGCGTTGATGGCACCAAACCAACACCCACTGAAAAAGCTGTTGGTACTGACGAGAACAAACAGCTCCATCAGATGTGGATTTATGTACCATCAAAGCTCTTAATTATCTAAATTATCAGCATCAATTGGGCTCTACGGTCTTTACCAGTCAATGCACAATAACATAAAAACAATCAGCTAAACAAAACTCAGAAGCTCAGTGGCTGGAAAGAATATTTAGTAAAAATAACGCCGTCCTCAGTGGTAAAGTGACTGAATCTACACAGACTGCAGGATGAAAATTCCCCTCACACCATGAATGAATTTGTGGAGATGTACTGATGTAGAATGCTTCTGAAACTTCCTGCACCCAGATCCCGACTGACTCCAAACGCTGATCGCTTGAACGTTGTGCGAATCCCCAAGTGCTAAAATGTTGATGCAAATCTGTCTTTAACTTCTCAAGTAATCCTTAAGAAACACAAACGCACAAACTGAACCAATAAAAATAAACTCCATGGCAGAGGTAACAAACAGTGTAAGCACCCTGAATATCTCTCAGCTCCACTGGAGTCCTGTGACTACTGGTGCTAAATCAGGCCCCAGCAGCCTGAGTGTTTGCTCCACTTGCATGGGAGGAGAGCAGATTTTTGCTGGCTTAGCGAATCGTTATGTAATCACCGCGGCGCTGAGCAGGTGCTGCTGTAGGACGGCAGAGTCGTGTGGAAGCAGGGCCGTGATTACAGGCTGCGTGGAATCAGAGCAGATTACAGGAACGCCGGCGGGCCGCCGATTCGCCTGCTTTTGTGTTCTGCCCTGTCTGACCTCATTCTTGTGATTAGTTTTGATCTCAGACGTTTCCCGAAGCACGGCTGAACCGGTCACATCAGTAATGCTGAACATTTTAAACCATAAGGCTGATTTGAATGCAGATGCATTTGTCTGATGTTGATCGCAAACCCTCTCCGCCTCCTAAAATACCACATCGGCTCTTTCTTTTTTTGACACCGAGGCTGCCTCCACCAGCAAAGTAAGAAATCCACATAGTTGGAGTCCATCCAGACCCACTGCTGAATGAAATCACAGCTGTGGCGTGGAGCACCAGAGAACCTCCACCCGACCATGACTGTGCTGTGAAGCTGATGAATTACTTTAGTTTTTTAAATGTATTTATTACAGTGTTTTAAAAAAATAAAATGTGGGTGCTATAAAGCTTCATATTTTAGTTACATTATATGTGATTTTCATATTTTGTCTCTTCTTGGCAACTTGTGAGCTTAATTTCAATAACTGACAGAAAATTTCTCTTTTTCTACACCATCAACTAATATGCAACTATTTTTTTTTTTATGTGCAAAATAACCAGAGCAGGACAGACACTAAATGCACTTCATACAGGTGACAGTCAGGAGGCCGAAACATAAAGGGACTCGTTATTCTGACCTGGAAACATTCGCAACTAAACCTCTCTGTCAGTGCGTTAAATGAAGAAGGATAAAAACGTACCCTCCAATCTTGTAGGCCCCAACGCCTCCTTTCCAAGCTCTCACAAACACAGGGTCTGCTAGCAGGGAAACTGGGTTAAAGGACCCCGTTGCAAAGTAGGGTCCAACAGGGCTGAAGATGACAAAGATCATAGCTCTTCCCGGACGAGACACGCCGAGAGACGGCTGAACGAGGGGTGAGAAGAGACAAGAGAAGGTCATCGGTACACTGTAGAGCAGGACTGTATTTCAGGCGCACCCTGATTTAATTAACCTGACTGAAGTGGGAACCTGTGCAGAGACACTAAAGCTCACCTCAGTTCCAATGTAAGTAGGTCTGATGTAGAGGCTGGCCTCCTGGGAATAGGGCACCCACTCCTGGTCAATATCCACCAGCTTCTTGATGCACTCCAGCAGTTCCCCTTTATCAAACAGCTGCACAGGGAAAAGACATTTAACAGTAAGCTGGTGGCCCTTCATCAATAATCGGGCTCCTTTACTCCATAAATAAATGACTGGAAATTGTTTAACATATATAAATGTATAAAGTAGGTGGCTCATTAATGTTAGTATAATATAATATAATTCAAATGACTCTGGCTGCGGTGGAGAGGAGGTCACTGAACAATCTGTTATCCATCATGGATAACCCCCACACACTCTGCACCACTTACTTTCCTCTCCAACAGACTGAGCTCCGCTCATTCAGACCAACAGCACTGAGAGAAAGCAACACAGGGTGAGGGCAAAGGACACAGACGATGCAACGTTAGTCCAGTTTGAAGGCCTGTTTAACATCACACGGGCTGAATAACCAGGGGTTTTCCTGCAAAGAGGCATTCCTTGCACCTCTCCAAAAAAGGTTTTATCCGACTCCAAACAAAATCTGATTCCAGTGTTTCAATATAAATGTTATCAGTTTTGCTTATTGAAGGGTCATTTCCTTAAGCATAACTGACATTTACAAAGTGAAGAGAAAATACGATGTGAACAGACTTTCTGGTCCACATCAGTCTTCCTTGTGTGTACTTTGTAACCTGCAGCCTGCAGCCTGATCATTTTATCCTCTATTTTATCTTTGGCAGAAGTGAAACATGATAAGCCGCCATTCTGCCAAAGATAAAAGACAAAACAGAAAGACAGAAGATCAACTGATCGAGTTATCGTCAGGATATATCGTGGCAACTGATTTTAAAGGCCTAGCTGTGTTACTCAGCTTTTGCTGCTGCCAGATAAAGCATTTAAAGTCTGGATCAACTTTTCAGCCAGACTACTCTGTGTGTTTTGCCAGAGCTCTCTGTCTGCACTGCACTGGCTGGCTTAAATGAATCAGCTCATTTTATCATGCAGTGCCAGTCTCTCTGAGTAAGGCCTTAGTGTCTCATGATGGTCTAAATTCTTTTTTCCGAGGCATTTCCACCCTAATCAGAATGACATGCTGTGTGAAGAACCAAAAAAATATGGGATATATATATATATATATATATATATATATATATATATATATATATACATACACACATATATATAGCAAAGAGCAAGTGCCAGGGTTGAAAAATGAAAAACAAACAAATAATAAAAAACAAAACCCACAGTCAAAACTGTTTTGATCTGTATGTGTTAATAACCCTGCTATTACCAGTTTAAACTGTACTAAAGGTTATGTGTTATCAGGGGCACGGTTGAAAGGTGCTGTTTTGTCTTGTTCAGCTTTCGGTGTAACTAAAAGACACTCTCAGGGGTCAGCTGTTTGGTTTATCCAGAGCACCTTTTTCTGATAGCCAAAGTTAGCATCCCATTTGATAACACAATGCAACGGACTAACCAAGCTAATTAGCTTACACTAGCATTAGCTGATAATTCTCCAGGTTTACCCACTCATCAAAAAAAACGGTCATCTTCAGTTTCAAATCAAGGACAACAATGACTAGAATGCTAAATTTGAGCCTTTAAAAACCCGATATTACAAAAAAAAAACAACCATGTATGATATCCATCTTTTATATACAGTCTATGATATTTTAAGGTTTTCAATGGTGTACAAACTCACAGGAAGGCTGCTCCTGTCTGCACTCCGATGCATCCTCTCCATGTTCAGCATGGGTCTGAACAGACGGATGTGGTTGTCGACTCCACGATACGCCTTCATGCCTTCAAACAGCTGGAGGGATAAGACAGAACCACCTTATTTAATTCCATTTGCAGAACTTTTGTTCATTACGCTAGTTAAAAGAGAAACATCACAGTGTTTCCCTTTCACTGAATGGTTATGGCAATGACATTCATCCAATATCAGGTAAGAGATCATATTTACCCTTCTCAGGGGTTCCTGGTCTACTGGTTCTCCTATATGCTGCACCACAGTAGGAGGTGCTGCACCCAGTGAAAATAGCACGTACATGTCTACACTACACATTGGCAGAGTGCTTCTCTCTCACCTCTATGGAGTAGTGCAGGGCAGAGCTGGCTGGGTGCAGTGACAAATTCTGGAAAGGTTTGATCTGAGGAGCTTCCCAGCCGTCCTTCTCCGACCAGTTGATGGTCAGCATGTGGTCGGAGAACTGCTTGCCAAAGAGCAGCGTGGAGGGGTCGGGCTTCGGCTTGCATGCCGTGTTGCGTTCGATGGTGATATCTGCCGCCTGAGATGGAGACAGACAAGCGAGCCGGAGGAAGGTGGAGCAAAACAAGGAAGAAGACGGGGCAAGAGCAGAGCAGGCGACGAACACAAGGATTGTTTTTAAATTGCAATTATTGACAGAGCATGCTTAAAAGATCAATTAGTGGTGTGTTATACGGAGTCAGGTCTAAATGATCTGATCAAATGGACACGATTAACGAGGTTGAATTAAACTGAATTAAATAATTACGACAGACACACAGTGAGGGGGACACAGAAGAGGAAAGAAACTGTAAATAAGAGGCAACTTGTCCAAGCTAAAGAGACGAATCCCTCTTCTCAAAGTTACTTTCTTCTTTCTGTTACCATCATCTCATGTTCTACATTACAAGCCAGGCACACACAGCCACACCAGATTGTAATTCACGCTTTGAGGTAATGACATAGGTCTTACCTGGCGGAAAAGAAATTGCTAACGTTTTCCTCATTACCTTAAAGGAGCTGGCGAACCGCAGTGAGCCGAAGGAAAAAGGGAAGGCCTGAACAAATCGTCCATGGAGTGCCTGCAAGCGAAGCATGACAAAACTCTTTGCAAGATGATGTGGCAGCTTTCTTTTAAATAGCAGTTCAAAGTGTAAAAATCTTTACCACATAACTGTGTAAGCTGATTTGAAATATTGATCCAGCCTCGGAAACACTCAGGGAGATAAGATCGAGTGTCGTTTTTGTGGGGTGAGTGTGACTTAGCACCAGTCAGATTGCCTGCACTTCATAGTTTGCAGCTAGTAACACATTCCATTGAGAGACTCGTGTCTAAGGTGCTCTCTGCAGACTAATGATATTATGTGGGCTACAAAGGGGCTACCAAATAACAGCCAACCATACAGGGTTATTTCATAAAAACATGTCAGTATGTCAGGTATATAAATTATTACTTCCACTTGTTTGACTGGCTTTGTAGGTCTTGGCATTCATGACTGGAGCTCAGGAGAGGTTGCATCAGAAATATGAAGCTAATTCAGCCTTGGGGTAAGGCAGGATGGGACATTATACTCTGGTTTAACTGGTATATGGATAAACTGTCCTAACAGTTTAATACTTAAGAAAGAGGTCACGAGTTAATCTCTTGAAATTTCATATTTTTGTTAACCTCTCTTAATATGGCGCTAAGTTTGACATATTGTAACTAACTTTAATTTTGCCAACTAAACAGCATGGTGTCTCTCATGCATAGTCATCAGCGCGAATGCCCGTCTGTGTTATGAAGCAGTGATTTCCAGCCCTGAGCGCCTAAACCGCTGCGAACGCAGCTACAGCTTCTGAGGAGCAGATGGAACGAACTGGCTTAACAACTTTGGTGAGAAAAATGAATCAGAAATTACTATTTTATTCCAAAAGAAAACATTCACACTGAGCCATGAACACTTGTTGGTTAAGACAACTAGTAAATTGATTAGTTAAAATTGATCTTTTAAAATAAATGGTTAACTATCTGGATAAATATTGGATAGATAATACACATAACTCGATTCATTGTTACACTAAAAATAAAGTTGAACTGTAGATTGGCAGGTGGAGTTGCTGAAGGGCCACGGAGGTCATCTGACAGACCACGTCTGAGAGTCAAGGCCACAGGAGCCAAGGGGAGCACTTTGGTGAAAAGATGATGCACGATTTATCTCTCTTGCACAGTGAGAGTGTTGGATCATGTCTTTTTCGGAGGGTTTGCCAGATGCCTTTACAAATCACATTCCTCTTTAATTAGACTTAGGGCGAAATTTAGCAGTTTGCATGAACAATAGTAATAAAAAATGCATTAGCAAAGTACATTTATGGCCAGCATTTGATACCGCAGCAAAGTAACTGATTCCATTCATTATAAATGTAAAAGGCTTAAAACACATAGGTAATAACATGGTAATAAAACACCCAGACAGTGCGCATTTACAATTGCGTAACATAAAGAGCACTTCGTGTGCAATATTCAACTAAGCACACGAGGCACAGACTGACCAAAAACATCATGTCGTGCATAATTAGTAAACTGTGTAAAGTACTTAACATATCGTAAAAAAATGGAAGATTGTTTATTTGGTCTGGAAGTGAGCCGAATTCATCATCTACCATTAAGATTTACAAACTACTCTTTGCTGTGTTTTTCCCCGATGTGTAGCTTTTCGGATCCAAGCAGGAAAAATAAAATCTCCACTTTTCTGCATTAGGTTCGGCGTGGCGACCTTTCCACGTTACACTGTTTTGCTACCCTCCCCGCTGGCGCGGGATTCTCCAGTGGCGTGGACCAGCGTGTTTTAGGGCCTCTTATGTTCCCCGCCGATGGCCGGCGTCTTATCTCTCACTGAGGTGAATCATTTACTCACATGAGCTCATCAAGCCGTTAATAAATAGCAGACAGAAAATCAATGAACTCACCGTCCGGAGGGCTGCCATCTCCGCAACGCCGACTACGATAAACAGTTTACGTGTCCGTGCGGAAACAAACGCTCAAAGTCAACTTGAGTTCCGCTTTGAAATACGAGCCCTTGCTCTGCAGCGAGGAATTCAGAAACCTCAGGACGTGATCACTTTGAAATATATACTTTTGTACTGGCCAAATAATTAAAAAATCAATATAAAAACATAACAATGGCAGTGTAATTAAAAGAAATCGATGCAATACGCAGTTCTGCAGTTATGATAACAGGCTTTATTAAGCAGTAGTCTCATTCAGGAAGTCTTTAGTCCGGGTAGGAGAAAGGAGGTTATTAGAGGTCAGAGAAGTTGGTGTTGATTGGTTGATCAGAGGGGAGTGGTGCAGGTCGTGTTACAGAGCTAGAATGCCAAATTTTTCAGCTTTAAAAATTCCTCATGCAAGGAAGCTGTAAAAATATATGAATTAAATTTCTTTCTATACTGAAAATTATGTAGTATTCATTTTAGTCGTATAACCAGCAGGTTTGAACATATCAGTGTTGTGAGGACTGGATCTGACTCTTGAAGCCATAGTTCAGTTCAGCTCCTCCACTGAGCAGCAGGTCAATCCCGGTGCAGAAAGTGGCCTCGGCAGCGAGATATAAGGCGGCCAGTCCACACTCGGCCTCAGTCCCCATTCGACCCATGAGCTGTTGGAGAAGAAAGTGTGTCACTCCTCTTCCAAGACTGCACATTTCTGGGTGGACTGGGTACATTCCTTTTGTCTCTGTGCCTGCAGCTGTTCCAGCTGTGGCTGCTCAGCTCACACGAATTTGTCAAGTGAGAGAAGCGTTTCAAAAAGCTCCTGTTTGATTTCCCATGCAATAAATAAAGAAATAAATACAAATTTCAATGAGCATGTTTTAAAGTCTTCCATTATTTCTCTATGAATACTGAACTAAAAAGAGGCTTCTCTCTAGCCTCTCCTCTTGTATTGCATCACTCTCTCAGCTTCAAACAGCCGTTCCTGCTAGAATAAAAGGGAAACCTCTCAGCTGCATGGAAACAAAAACACACAGCCTGTGACAGAAACTCTTTCAGCTGAGCTCTAACACAGAAGGTGCTGACGCTGACTGCCCGACAGGGAGACCGCAGTGTGTGGCAGTTTAGCTCATTGAAACTAAAGGGGAACTTTTCTTTATTATGAAACCTGCATTTTTTTTTTTTTACTTGCAATTTGTCTGTTAACTGCAACTGAAAATCAAAGACTTAAAATACTGAATCATCTTCTTCTTCTTCTTCCCCATTAGGGGTCGCCACAGTGAATCATCTGCCTCTATCTCACCCTATCCCTACCATCCTCTTCTGTCACACCATCCCTTTGCATCTCCTCCTTCACTGTATCCATGAATCTTCTCTGAGGTCTTCCTCGTTTCCTCCCGCCTGGAAGGGGGACACTCTCTACTGCTTCATCCAACTTCCTCTAGAATTCCTCTTTCTCTTCTAGCTAACATCTGACCTGCGAGAATGTTAGCTAATTTAATTTGCTTAATTTGGCCTCTGAACACCTTTCTGAACATACCTGAGCATTTTCCCCCGTTTTAATGGCGGCAGCAGCATCTGGTGTCTCTGCTGCTAGTTCCTCCCACAGAGGTGTCATCACATTACCTGGTGAAATGCTGCAACACAGGCCAGACACTCCGATCAGACACAGAAGGCATTATTAGGTTAAAGGAAGCGAAATACTTATATTTATATTACACTTGAATTCTTATTTATCAGAATGACATTTTCATTTCACTGTGGTTCTGCCCCCCCCCCCATGTGCATTTGTAGTTGTTTTGTATCTTAGTCTATTTTGGTTTTATGAGAATAAAAAGTGTAACTTAGAATTATCTACTGTGGATTCAAAAGCACAACAATGACAGAACTTAGCAACAGCTTTGATGTCATACTGCATCATAGCTGACCCGTCAGAATGATATTAGGACCATTTCAGAGGGTCCAACCCATAGTTTGGGAACCACTGGAAAAAACTAGTTACCCATGTATAAAGTAGATGAAAGTATCTTAATATATTAGCCACAGGCTGGTTTTTCTTCCTTTGAATTGTTGCTGCACTAATTATGTAAGAAAACAGTGCTTACTCATAAACTATAATTATTTCATCAATTTAAAATTAAACCAATTAAACCGATCAATTGTCACAATAGTACTACTTGTACCTCCACCACAGACTCCTTCCTTAGGCATGATTTTAACTTTGGGTAAATCTGACTTGCCATATTGCACCAGCACATTTTATATCCTGTACCTGTGGTCAAGGTGAACTCAGTGGTGTAGAAATCAATTCAAATATAGTCTCGTATACAGACACCAGTTTGCCTCACCAGTTGATTCTCACACTGTAGCGGCTCTCATCTACCGCCATTGCCTTTGTCATGGAAATGATTGCCCCCTTGTGGAAAAAACACCACATTACAAGACTTTCTTTTGGATGAAATTTGGGAAACGAGGAAAGAAGTTGCAGGAACATTAGCTCACCTTAGTGGCAACGTACGGTGCAGCATCTTTCTGACCGATATGGCCCACAAGACTGGAAATATTGATGATGTTTCCCTGACGCTTTCGCAGGTACGGCAACGCATACTGCAGAGAAGTGAGACTTTCAGGTGATGCAAGGATCATTTCTGAACCCAGCACAGTTAATTGGATTTATGCACTGGTTAAAATGTCTGTTATAAACAAACAAAATCTGACCAAATTAATGATGTAAAAAGGTGCAGCCCCTTTAATTCATCCTCTGTCTGAGTGGCTTCTGATTAGCTTTGAGTGTCTGAGGTGTCTGAGGTGTATGGAAGTCTGAGCTTTTTGCCCATAGGGGTTACTTATTCATACACAGACCTCATTATTTGAAAGTTTGACCATATTTAATGTGAGTCACCTTTGGAGCAGTACACATATGACAGAAAATGAGAGAATAGGTCCAAAATGACCCTTTTAATTGAACATTTTTCAATATTTGAGATTTGACCTCTTACATTTGTGTTAAATACATCATAAATATGCAAACTGGGGATCTCTCTTTAATACTGTGGGGTCTTGACCTCACAGTATGAAGCACTTTGATGTGAACAGAACTGTATTTTGAAATTCCATAACCTGAAAATTGCATCTGAAGAGAAAAATAATATAAGAAAAATTTTTTTTTTAATGTATGCCTAAAAAATTAATTAGACCACCAATCAGTGTAAGGTTTATGCCACAGCTGCCCTAAATTAACAGTAAATATTTGTTTATGTTTCTATAATGCCTATATAATTATTGTTTTATCCATGAACTTTAAAATTTACTGTGTTTCAAAAAAAAAAAGCTGAAAAAAGTAAAATACATGGTTTTTTTTTTTTATTAAGATGCCAAATTATAGTCTTTTACTTGCATTCCTGAGCAGAAGAATTAGTTTGAGTGGTTATGTTTGATTAATTTCTGACATCTCAGAGAACTCAAATTTGGGCATAAAAAACATGGATTCAGTTTGTTATTCATTTAAAAAATAACAACATAATTTTTTATTTTAAACAAGATTTCTAAAATATTTGTGATTTCTTGTTTTTATGACCAGTGGTTAATAAATTTAAGCCCTAAAAATTCCTCCCACTCTCTTTTTATAATTAGGTTTTTGTTTTTTTTTAACTAATCAGAAATGTTGAAATGTCTCACTCCAACCGTCATGGCCTTTTTTGTTGTTTATAAGCATTTATAAGAAACATATTTGCAGCCACAGGTATGAAAATGTACTTTAGAAACCAGGAAGTAGCTGACGAGGTTCAGATTCAGCAAGTCCCTGAACTCCTGCGCTGTGGTGTCGTCAGTGGGTTTATGGGGAGGGTCTGAGGAGGAAGATTTCACACGCAAAGGCAGAAAGTAAGCGGCAGTGGCCTCGTGATCGCGTCTGCGTGGAAGGAAAAACACGTGTGACACTCACGCCAGCCTGCATTGTTGACCAGGCAGTCGATGTGACCGAACTGCTCCGCTGTGGCTGCGATCAGTCTCTGTGGGAGAGAAACCAACAAATTAGAAACACATGCAGTTTTTCTGCGTCAACAATGCATGCCTGAGTCTTTGCACATGCGACAGAGAACAAGTTTATACAAGCTGAGTTTAGTGGGAACGTCACGTGATCACGTTACTGCCCATGTCAGGCCGCAAAGCCCTACTTCCCAAAACCAGACCGCTCTGAGCAAAGCTGCACTTCACCTTTATGTCTTCTTCTTTGGAGATGTCACATCTGACAAACTTGCACGAACCTGGTCCGGCCTTGTTAAGCTCCGCCTCTAAAGCTGCACCTGAGGCACCTGCAACACATACACGCAGGATCACGCTGAAAAACCCTGCACCCCATATACACAATGCATAAAGTGAATTCAGCTGCACATTGTTTTGACAGACGCTCATTTTTATATTCTAATTTTTCTTTTTTTTTGTAGCATATAACTGATTTATAACAAAAACATTCTTACTTTCTTTTGCGCAAAACACCACTTTGGCTCCGTTTTCCACTAAAGAAAAAAAAAAGACGCAAAAAAGTTCAGTGCGCCACTCCGCGTTGCGTTCACAAACAAAGTACCAGCGTAAATGAAGACATTTTCATACCAAACACTCTGACAATCCCTCTCCCAATCCCTTTGGATCCTCCTGTGACAACAGTGACTTTGTTGTGGTAGCGGAGGGACATTTTCCTGTCTGCGGCTGTGACGATAAATCTGGTCGTAAAACGCCGCAAAGCCACGCTGCTGTCAAACAGCAGCAGCAGACTAATAACCGTTAATTTCTCCTTTCTTTGCGCAGCGTTATCACAGCGGGCCTCTCCTGCGTCTCTTCCTGGAAAAATGATCACCGACTGTCACCGCTGTTCACTGAAGTTCAAAGTTCCTCAAAATCAAGCGGTTTGCTTTGCTGCATTCAGAGGCTTACGGAATGGCAGGAAACCCCCATATTCACAAGAAAACTACCAGTAGAGTGGGTACCGCAATATTAATAATTGTTTTTTAATTATTTTTAAATATAACTGTGTTTTGACACCTATGCTTAGGATTGCCACTAACTTAGCCGCCCTAAGCCGATCCGTGTTTCTTTAGGAATCATCAATCTGGACATAATTTTTTTTTTCATCCTGTTAAAATGAAGTTCTTCCGCCTCGCGGTTGTTGTTGTGTTTGCACACTGGGGATCTCTTCTCTAATACTGTAGAGTCTTTAACTCACAGTTTAAAGCACTTCGATGTGAACTGAACTGAAATCGATGCTTTGCACACTGTCCCCGAGAGCCGAAGCCACGATCGTCACAGTCATAATGCAGCTGTGTCATCTTTATAACGTATGAACCGTGGCTGCAAGTGGATTTACTTCCAACAGCACTCAGATGCCATCAAATATCTGAATGCATCGGAAAGGATGTAGTTAAAGGAAGTCTGACCTTTTGAAAAATATACTGAAATGATTCATTTTACGCACCAGAAAATTTTGTTTTGGCTTGGAAAATGGAAAAGGCAGGAAATCCTTAAACTTTCTGATTATTTTGAGGGTCTCAGATTTTTGGGCGCTGCTGCATTTTTTTTTTTAAGTTTCCCATCTTTACCTCATACCATTCATGCCAGAAAAAGATTCAGTATGGTCCAATGTGCAGTTTATCAAATGCAGGAAGCAGAAAATACCAGGATGTCCAAATCGCCTCAGCTACACTTTGCAGGATGCAAGCCAGCATGTTTTTCTGGTCGTTCTGTCTGCACCGTCTGCACCAGCTACAGCGCTGGAGCAAGAGGGTCAAAATTTAGGGCACAATTTTATGACAGAATGCTCTGTCCCAGTGGTGTGAATAAGCAGAGATTTTTGGAATGCAACATTACGAACACTTAAGGATTTGAAAGAGTTAAAAGCTGCAAATTACTTGAAGTACCTGAAGGCAACATTAAATGTCAGAAAAGTCTTCCCGCACACACTCAGACTCCCGGGGATGTTTTGGAGTAGACTTCACGATGCGTCCAAAATAACCGCAGGCAACAAGTTTTATATTTAATATGAAGTGAGTAATGGTCTGGCAGGTCACATTCCGTGACAGTTTTATCTGTCCTGATCCGACTGGTGGATAATTTGGCACAAACCAGGTTGAAGTTTTAATTTATAGCAAAGTGGGAAGAGCAGTTTGAGGGAAAAAATAAACACCAACTAAATGCGTGTGCTCTCATTCCAGAGTGTAAATTATGGTCATCTTTACAAACACGTCGCCCTCATTTTTTCTTTTATTTTCCTTTTTAAACTTCTTAGTTCAGGCCCACATCGGGGTAATAGTTAATGCAAGAATGAATGGCATGTTTAAGGTAAAGGTTTTAAGAGGCTGACATTTTCGAGTGAGGAGGGTTGCTGGGGTCAGAAAAAGGGGGCGATTAGGCAGCGAGCCCTCGGAGAAGGAACGAGGCCAAGATTGAATTTCGGCCTAACAGCATTCCCCATGCTGAGTATGAGAGATTGCACAAGGGTGCAAGCACAGACAGTGAGTGACCTATAAACAAGCTTAACCACCTTAACTTTACCCAGGGCGGCAGATTAACGCCACAGAAGCACCCCTGAAGAAGCACACCGCTCTACCTCCTCCCCTCACCTCCGGAACGTGACTCAGGAAGGAGGGAGAATTAGGAGGGTTTGCCTGGATGGCACGATGATGGAACTGACACACAAACGGCTGCACAAGGACTGAAAGATTGGCCCAAAAGGCACCTGGAGGTGAAGGACAGCAGGAGGATCATGGTTACTTGCTGGAGGTTTGATTAGTTCCTGGCTGTCAGGCAGGCAGGTGTGACATGAGTGTCACAGTTTTACATGTTCTGGAAATTTTCTTGAATGAAAGATTTCTGAAATTCTGAATAAAGGAGAAATGGGCGTGGGCTCTCATGGGCTAAGGTAAGTTTGCACCAATAGCATGTTTTGGAATTTGTGCATGCAGTATGAAATCTAAACACATATATTATTCAGCACATTTTAAAACAAGTGGAGCTGACCGAGGTGCTGAGCACATTAGAGGAAATATTAGAAAAGATGATATGGCCACTAAGAACATCCAAAGAGCAGAGCCAACGTATCTGTCTTAACACCTGTAACCTCGAGCAGGGAGGTTATGTGACTGGGTCAGTTTTGCATGGTGTGGAGATATCTTTCTGCTTCAGCTGCAGGCTTAAAAATGCCAATAGAGGCCAAACACTGTGAGAGGGAGATTATTTCAGATCTTGATGACCCTCAGTACGAACCTTGATCGTGAAGCAGGTAACAGCAGTTCGTCTGAGGGTCTAAGGGACATGGTAGTTCTGCAATGCAGAGATGCCACCCCATGCATGGCCTTATAGACAGATACAATTACCCTGAAATCAATTTTGATTCAACTGGTCCAGGTGAGGTAGCACAGGTGTAATGTTTGCTGGTGTGCGTTTCTATAAAGTGTAATAGAGTATTGTGGTCAAAATGTACAAAATGCCAAAGAGATTGGCTAAAAGAATCAACTCGTAAGTGCTGAAATACAAATTTTGACTCCCATATACTCACAACTTAGACTTGCAATGTATTTTTATACGCTGACCTAAAATGAATGCAGCCTGATATAGTAGTCCTGCATTAAATCTTCTTGGCATGAACTGTTTTAGTAAGGTGGTGATTTACCTTTAGGCTCATCTGTGGCAAATAAGCTGATGATGCTCCGCATGATGTGCAGAAAATAAGTCTAGGTAGTATATTTAACTCATAATACTAATATATTTAACTGTGTAATTGGTTGTTGGAAGCCAGTTTGATTTACAAAGGCAAGCTATGACAACAGAGGTGGATGTTAAGAGGGTAACCTTGATTCTTCTTCTTGCAGAGTAAAGAGACAGCAACAGTAAAACAAAAAAACGGTTCCAGACTGAGACATGAACAATCAGAATAAGGGGGGAAGTACTGATGGAGGTGGAGGCAAGACAAAAGATAAACAAAACCCTGAAAAAGTTGGTGATGAAGATAAGCGGGCTAAAAACAAGCAAAACAAGCTGGATAAGGAGAAGGAGTCCAAGGACAATGCCAGGAGGGAGAACCCCCGGTCGTGTCAGTGGAGGAGCGGCTGGGCTATGACAGAGCGTCTGGCCATCAACGTGTCAGGGATGCGTTACGAGACCCAGCTGCGCACCCTCGCTCAGTTCCCAGACTCTCTGCTGGGCGACCCCCAGCGTCGCATTCACTACTTTGACCCTCTGCGTAATGAACTCTTCTTGGACAGAAACCGCATCTGCTTCGATGCCATCCTCTACTTCTACCAGTCAGGTGGGAGGCTGCGGAGGCCTGCCAACATCCCCCTGGACATGTTCCTGGAGGAGCTGCGGTTCTACGAGCTCGGAGAGGAGATCATCGACCGCTTCAAAGAGGACGAAGGGTTCCCCAAGGAGGAGGAGAGCCCTTTACCTGAAAAGAAGTGGCAGCAGAAAATCTGGATGCTGTTTGAATATCCCGAGTCTTCCAGCGGAGCTCGGATCATCGCCATCATCAGCGTCCTGGTCATCGTGATCTCCATTCTCATCTTCTGCCTGGAGACTCTTCCAGAGTTCAGAAATGAGAAGGAGCGGAGGGAGGTGAGGATGGCGATGCATACAAAAGCATGCAAAAGGATTCACAGGGCTGCAGCTGGAGGTTAAGTCAGTGGCAATAACTAGATGAGTGAACGAGTAGGCTGCTGACAGGGTGCTTAAGAGAAAACAGTGTAACACTGCAGGAAAGTGATGAGGTGAACAAATGCGTACAAGAAGTGCTGACAGATGTCACATTACAGCACAAGGTGAAAACGGTGTTATCTCCTGAACCAACACCAAAGGCTGAAGAAAGAGAGAATGAGAGGGAGATGTTTTGCTTAGATTTGATCGGTGGAAAAATATGAGGGAAAGAAGGGAACAAATGAAGCAGGTTGTAATGTTTAGTTATTAGTGGAGGGATACAGTGCCCCACCAGCTACTCAGGGGTGCCTACCAGAGCCAAGAAATCCATTTGGATGAAGTAGATGGTTCAAACGTTGCAAGAAGCGAGAGAGAGTGAAAGGACTGAGTGTTAAAGAGGCGAGCATGAAGAGAAGGAAAGGAGATGAACTAGTCTCAAGTTACCTCTCAGAGATCTAAAGGTGCTATATATAGAGTAAAGACACCCCAAAGAGTGTATCAACACATAAACCAAAGCCTTTATTAATAAACACTGTGACTCATAGAATACACACCGAAAATGACATGGAAAAGACGGGCGCAGATCAGCCTTTCTGATGACTGCTGCAGAATGAAATTAGCCTCGCATGCGCTCCAACAGCCTAAAGGCAAGATGGATTGTGGAGGTTCGGGTAGCAGACGTGTCTGCTCCCAAAACACCACCATAACTCCGTCACCTCTCCGATATACAGATAGATATTCTGACATATGGCGGACAGGAGCTGCCAAAAGAACAAATGGACCGGTGCTGGTGCCTCAGTGCTTTTCTAAAATCTGCACGAGCACTCAAAGGGCTTTATACAGCATGTCCCATTCATCCATTCATATAAACACTTTCTATCTAGCATTTATCCACACTAACACATTGGGAGCAACTCTGGGTTTAGTACCTTGCCCAAGGATACTTTGGAGCAACCAGGGATCACGCCACCAATCTTGATGACCTGCTCTATCTCCTGAGCCACAGCCACCCCTGATAAAATAGACAAATAATTGAAAATTCCATAAAAATGAGCAATGTAAATATAATTCCAAAGGAAGCAGTAAGGGTTTACTGCATACAGTCCTGTGAAAAACTTTATATTATTTTCAACTAGATTAGGTAAGTTAGGATAGGATCAAAGTTGACCTCATGATGCCCTTTAAAAGGCAGCCCCCTCATTTCCATACGAAACAGAAATTTATAAGGAAATGTAAAAAGAAAAAGCAGAAATAAAAAAAGACTCTAAGAAAATAATTAATATATAAAAAGTCAAGGTCAAGATCAAATTTATTTATATAGCACATTTAAAACACTGGCTTTGACCAAAGTGCTGCACAATAAAAAAAAAAAAAATAGCCGAAGAACTGGACCAAAATCCAGAAAAAAAGAACACAAAACACAGCATTAAAAGACAATAAATAAGATAAAGTATAATAAAATAAAATAAAAACACATCCTAAAATGCAATCATCTAAAAGGATGTTACATTGCATCCAAATGCCGAGGAGAACAAATGTGTTGTTAATAAACATTTAAATGTGTGTACGGTCTGAGCTGTTTCTGCTCCAAAAGCTCGATCGCCTCTCTGTTTCATTTTAGTTTTAGGCTTCCATAAGAAAACTGCTTAGATGACCTGAGGGCGCATAAAGCCATATGGATGTAAAGCTGCTCCAGTCTGTTAAAATCCATTTTAAAATGGACAGGAAGCCAATGAAGGGACGGAAGGACCAGGATAACATATTTGTGCATTTTAATTCCAGTTGAAAGACGAGCTGCTGCATTCTGGACTAACTGCGGATGGCGCACAGATGATTATTCTATGCCAAAGTACAGGGAATTACAGTAGTCCAGGCAGGAAGTCATGACTTTTTCAAGGACAGGCCTTTACCTTAGAAATGACTATAAATGGAAGAGAAAAATTTAAGTTGGAGATTAAACAAATGCAAAGACCAATTAAAATGAAAAATATATTTATTATTAGTTTTGCTGCATATGTTATCTTGTGAAATCTATTTCTTGACTCCTTTTTGATTTTTGCACATTTGGTCTTCCATAACAATGTGATCAGAGCCTGTAGCACTTCTGGATACAACACAAGTCTACATAAACATACACGCACAGCCGTCTCCAAGTTATCAGTCACTCACCGGATGGAAAATTTGACAAAAATATCTCGACTCATTTCAGCCTGGATCTAAGAGCTATTTCGAGGGTAATATCCAGTTAACTCTGCACTCTCTGTCAACAGATTTGATCAAACATGTTTTTTTACCAGACACCAAACAAAGTGCGTGAACTCGCACATTAATATGAGCAGAATTTGATTGGTAGATGTCACAGGCAATTCAGAGATATATATATATATACATATATACATATATATATATATATATATATATATATGCATATACAAACACAAGGACACAAGGCCGTGATAAAGATACGCTGTTTCCAGTTTATTAGGTCAACCTGGCTAAAGTTAATGTAATCTAAGACAAGCGGGCTGCAGTAAATCCTCCCTTCACAAAGGTCACGACGCTCGGTTTGGGTTGAAAAGGGATTAGGGAGATGCCGGTCGAGCTGAATCGTCACTTTGGGGGGAAAACCAAACATCTATCAGAATACAGTCCAAACCCACCCCAAAGTACAGCTGAATCAAAACCAACCCCGAACTTTCTGACCTCGATGGAAGCCAGATTTACTGCAAGGCTGTTGCACTAGACTACTACATTTTCAGCCAGGTGCACCTAATTGCCAGGAAACAGGAAATAGTGTTTGTCCTGCAAGGCCATTAAATGCTTACAGTAACTTCATCTAACTTATTAAATAACACTAATACCCAGTTATCTCAAACCTGCACCTTGTTCCCTGAAAGAAAAAAAAAGCAGCTCAGCAGGGTTAAATGACGTGTCGGATGCCTGTAACACAACCTTAAGTCACATGAACTTGATGTTTTTTGTGTTTAAATATAGAGAAACTGGTTTACATAAAAGTATGTGAGAGGGAGAAAAAGCATTAAAGCGAGGAGAGTGTAAACTGAGAGGAGAGAGAAGTTAGCACCGTATCACAGATCTCACAGGATCCTGATGACAGATGTCATACTTCAAATGTGCTGAGGACAAATTTTGATAATAATCACTTCTTCTCGCTTTCCTCCTCCTGTTTACTCTCTGTTTACATTCATGTAAACATCATCTCCATGGTGCTGTACCGCCCCACCTTTCCTCTCTATTCTCCTATTTCTTCTTCCAAACCAGCAAGTGAATGAAAATAAGGTGAATCTGTTGGGCAGAGCAGGTTATATGTATGCTTTTATATGTATGTATATATATATATATATAAAAATCTAATCTTTCAATTTAACTACTTCTACTTCTTTATTCCTCTTGCAGCAATACACCATCGCTCCTCACCCCACCATCCCAAACGAAACCATCTTGATCCCACCTGGGTTCACTCCCTTCCAGGACCCATTCTTCATAGTAGAGACAATCTGCATCATCTGGTTCTCATTTGAACTCATCATGCGCTTCATTAGTGCTCCGAACAAGATGCACTTCTTCAAAGACATCATGAACATCATCGACTTCTTCGCCATCTTGCCTTATTTTGTAACGGTGGGCACGGAGCTAGCAAAGGACAAAGGGACGCAGCCCTCCGTGTCTCTGGCTCTCATCAGAGTGATCAGGCTGGTGAGAGTCTTCAGGATATTCAAGCTCTCTCGTCACTCCAAGGGCCTCCAGATCCTGGGCCAGACGCTGAAGGCCAGCCTGAGAGAGCTAGCCCTGCTCATCTTCTTCCTCTTCATTGGTGTCATACTCTTTTCTAGTGCTGTCTACTTCACTGAAGTGGACGGTACTGGAACAAACTTCAAAAGCATACCTGAAGCCTTCTGGTGGGCAGTTGTGACCATGACTACAGTCGGGTATGGGGACATGTTTCCAGAGACGGTTGCAGGAAAGCTAGTGGGCTCCATGTGTGCTATTGCCGGAGTGCTAACCATCTCTTTGCCTGTGCCTGTCATTGTGTCCAACTTCAGCTACTTCTACCATAGAGAGATGGAGTGCGAGGACACCAGGGTGTACAACCACATCTCCACGTCGCTCTGGGAAAAGGATGGAGAGGATGATGAAGATGAGGAGGATGAGGATGGAGTGGATGAGGGGCCTGATTATATGGGAGATTACACACTCCTGTATGGGCAGGACAGGGCTATTTGCACTCCACTTAATGGGACTCTTGTGGCTGAGATATGTGCAGGACAAGCAGCTGGGGATCAGAGAGAGATGAAATTCTTTTTTAAGGAACCTAGGGTCACTCAGGTCTGAGTGTTTGCAGATTTAAACTCGCCACGCATCAAGAACAGTGAGCCAAGCTACAAAAAGATGCCGCTGAAAGGACATACAGAAGGAAACATGAATACCAAGGAGTGCATTGACATGTGAATACGGTTTAATATGTGAAGCTTTTGCATGATTATACTTGACTTATAGATGCACAAGAAACATCTGTTTTTCTCAGTAAATAAGCAGCAAAAAAGAAAAATGTTTCCAGATCCCTCAAAGCATCTTCCATGTATCTCAAATAAAAAAAATATTGCACCAGCTGCACAATAAATTAGATTGCAGCCACTCTCGCTGTTTCTTTAACAAAACAAAGATACCAGTTACATATGTGTTTTGGGCAAAGAAAGAAATAAGATTAATATGGAAAAATTCTAATTAACAGAACTAGAATTTCCATTTACCAGATAATTTCCTGAAAAGACTGTAATATGATTATTTCTGCTTTTCTTTATTTTCTGTCAAGTCACTTTTATTTATATAGTTTATTTAAAATATCAGGAGTTGAACCAAAGTGCTTTCCAGTTAAGGTGTACGCTGTCATGTGTATATTGTGCCAATAGTCATAAACTATATGGAAAAATTACCGGGCCACACCTCTTAATCTTTAAATTGAGGTGTTTTCGGTCCCATTGCCACATGTGTGTAGACTCAAACACCTAGCCACGCAGTCTGTTTTTACAAACATTTGTTTTTACAAACAAATGTTTATGAGGCCGCTGCTTGCGGATGATGTCGTCCTGTTGGCTTCATCAGGTGGTGGCCTCCAGCTCGCAGTGGAACTGTTCGCAGCCGAGTGTGAAGCGGCTGGCACGAGAATTAGCACCTCTAAGTCTGAGGCCATGGTCCTCGGCTTTAAAAGAGTGAAGTGCCCACTCCGGCTCAGAAAGGATTTTCTGCCCCAGGTGGAGAAGTTTAAGTATCTCGGGGTCTTAGTCACGAGTGGTGGGAGAAGGGAATGGGAGATTGACAGATGGATTGGGGCTGTGTCTGCGGCTGAATGTGAAAGGGAAGCTGTTGATTTACCGGTCAATCCACGTCCCTACCCTCACCTATGGTCATGAGCTTTGGGTAGTGACTGAAAGAATGAGATCACAAATACAAGTGGCAGAAATGGCCTCTCCCTTAGAGATAGGATGAGGAGTGCAGCCATTCAGGAGGGGCTCAGAGTAGAGTCGCTGCTCCTCCACATTAAAAGGAGCCAGTTGAGGTGGTTCAGGCATCTGACTGGAATGCCTCCTGGGTGCCTTTGGGTGAGGTGTTCCGGGCATGTCCTACCAGGAGGAGGCTCCGGGGCAGACCAAGGATGCACTGGAGAGATTATGTCTCTCAGCTGGCCCGAGAATGCCTTGGGGCCCCTCTGGATGAGCTGGTGGGGGTGGCTGGGGAGAGGGAGGTCTGGGCTTTTCTGCTTAGACTGCTGCCCCTGCGACCCAGCCCCGGATGAATAGAGAAAATGGATGGATGGATGTGAAAGAAGAGCTTACTGAATTCAAGCGTGGTACTGGCATTAACATCAGCAAAAAAACTGTGCCGGGAGCTTCTTCATGGCATGGGATTCCATGGCCAGGCAGCTCCTGTAGGTATAACATGCAGGTGGCCCAGTGCTGTTGTTCATATAGTGTATATACATATGTTACATACTAAACATGACCTAAGACTCAAGTAATGAGGTCAGTGTATGTGCAAGTAATCTCTGTGAGTAAAAAGGCTTCATACTGCTCCACATGCTCAGTTTTAGACATATTTTTCTATTTCTTGCTCTATATGATGTTGGAGAGAGTGGACAACCCTAATATGGTCCAGAATAGATCCATCCATCCATCCATCCATCCATCCATCCAACCAACCTTCACTTCAACCAAGAAACTTTCTTTTTTGGTTGTAGATATGTCTGCTTACGTTTATATTATTTTAACCTTTTCTCACACTCAGTGGACTGAAGTAACATGTAGCTTACACTACAACTTATTTATACTTAATGTGTGAGCACAGGTTGCATTTGCCAGAACATGGACTATTTGCAATGGACAAATCCTAAAATAGAATTTTAATATCGTGCCAGTGCCACAGTGTTATATAGTGATATCAATTTCAGTCGCACAACTTGGAAAGCACATTCTTTGAGATGCAGATGATTTAATATGGTTTATTCCAGCTTGACAGAAGATAATCTATTTTACATAATATATACTGAAAAAAAAGAAATGTGTTAAATAGGCCATGAGATTTTATATGTCTCTTAGTCACTGTCTGTGTCGTTTTAATAGAGGAATAAATTTCACATCAAATGTATAAATGATTTGAGTTGCAAAAAGACACAAAAAAATAGACATATTGCACATCATGTAGTTGCTGTAATGGCTGTTTGCTGGATGTCCATTCGCTGCAGATCTGTTTGAGCAAATCGGATATCCCAAGAAGATAAAACTATCATACAGCAGCCAAATGTTCCAGCAGTGCTTTAGGTGTTGATGCCCTGCATTTGTCAGACTCACGGCAGAAATGTGGCCCTGCAATCACACGTTGATGAGGACGACAAAGAGCTCGCTCACCAGCCGGCAGTGGTGCAGACAGAGTTCATGTAGTTGGTCCAGAGCCAGCTGATGTGTTATGTGTAACCGATACAGGGCAGAGGGGGTGGATGGCAGATATGGTATTTGCTCAGGGGCAGTACGCTCTCTGTCACAGGGTGTTCTGGATAAAGTAGTTACCGCAACTTTGTCCTCACGTCACTGACTTTCTTTGTTACGCTGTACTGCACATTGTCATTTTGATTTCATGGTAAATGAAATCAGATCTGTTCTGTGTCTCAAACACGCTTCAGGACTGAAGGGTGGCTGTAATAAAATTAAAAGCATGAATAGTGTAAAGCATTAATTCCGTTACAGCAGAGCATGACACTTGAGCTAGTTGTTTATTAATCAGTTCATCGACTGCTTGCGGAGAATAGAACTAAATGAATTTAAATAGCAAATAAATGATTATGGTGTTAATTAAAATTATATTTATGCTTTAACTTATTTCTCAAGTATTTTACATCATTATTAATTCACCTATTTATTTTTCAAAATGTACTTAATAAATTAGAAAATTAATTAATATTTTACATTGCTTCATCACTGTATTTTCCCCCGAATTTTACCACTTATCCTGTGACATGAATACAGAAGCAATTTATTTTGTAGTATTTTGGTTCATTTTTTCTTTATGATTTTGGCAGTTTATGTCCTCCATAGATATTTAGTTTCCAGCTGATTATTAAGGCCAAACTAAATTTATAGCTCCTAACACCCTGCAAAATAATATGTTGTAGGAGAAATAGACTGACAAATTTATTTCAGGAAACAGAAATATGAGAGGAGGGAGACGGGACAAAAGACACCAGAGCCAGAGATTAATAATAACAGAAAATAATTACTAGAAAGTTTTTTGTTTGTTTTTTTCAAGCCTGTCATGTCCGGCATTACTAGAAAGTTATAGTAATTTTTTTTTAAAAATAACAGACTTTGTTTTCATTGTAATTTTCCACTTCAAATCAATGCATTGTAATGGTTCGCAGTGAACCACGGTTAACACATCTATACCAAGATTCAGAGATATCTTGAAGTATATGTGGTTTCATGCAGAGTAACCAGAGCAGCCGTGGGAAAACCTGCTGCTTTCAGAGATATTTATACCCAAATATTATCTCCCGAGTACTGATCTCTGTGTGGATGAACTTCCATAGGCAGGTGCAGTTTCAGGAAATGTATCCTCCCGAAACCACCCAAGTATGGCATGAAGGTCTGGTGGAACTGTGGTGCCCAATCTTCTTTTAGCATAAAAATATTTGAAACCCATGAATACATTACAGCATTTGAGACAGGTAATAAATAGATGAAGCAAATAAAATAGGTACAAAGCACAAATAGAGCCATTTAAAAGGGTGTCCCTGTATCAAATTAAAGAGGTCATAAGTGATGTTTCAGTTGCTAAAATACCTTGCTTTTAAAAGTTTTTATTTTAAAAAGCATTAAAGCATTATGAAAAGAATCTTGTGTGAATAGGCCAACTCACGCACAATGAAATCAGCCGACGTCTTACGCAGAAACTTGGCTGAGAAGAATAGAAAACAGCTGCGCATGTACGTAAGGCTGCATCAAATCTGAAAGCCTTTGAGATAACAGGCCGCATTGCTACAAAACAAACAAACAAACAAACAAAAAAGTCATGCATGTGCATTATGCATTATGTCAGTCTCTGAAGACACCGCGTATGTGGCTGGGCTTAAAAGAGAGACAAGGTATGTGAACTATGTAAGGTCTTTCTTCTAAAATTAGTAAAGGGGAGCTCTGTAGATTCATGCTGTCTCCAGACGTCAAGTCTTTACATTCCTACACTAAGGCACCAGGAAGTGACCTCAGAGAGTGATCCCGCCAAAGATAAAGTATTTTTGGTATATCCTATTAAGGCATCTGCTGGTGCAATAATATAAAATCTTACAGATTTCAGCCTTTCCTTAGCAGATGTTCAACGCTCTGAAGCCAACTGACTGATGTGGAAACTGCGTATTCAGACATATTTAAAAATCAAGTTCAAATATCAAGGTGCCAATATCATAGCGAAAGAGCAGAGACATGGAATAATTTATTTTAATTTTGCAATGAAGTCAAGCTGAATGCAGCAAGCTAAGAAACATTAATCAAGTCTAGCGATTATGATTTTTTGTTTGAAAGATTTTAAAAATGGTGCAATTCAAGATACTTTACTGCATTTGTCATTGTGAACACGTGGGCACAGTGTTACCTGTTTTTATGGGGCGGACGATGTTTTTCTTTACTCAGTAAAGGTCATATTTTATCACTCACGCATTTCTGAATCCCGTCAGCGTGACTCTCTGTGCAGCCACCGTGGGAAAATGTGACGATGATGAGTGCTCAAGTCTAAACACGTTTTCACAAGCATCACGAGGCATGTGTAGTTCTTTTTAAAGGAGTGTGACTCAGGTCCTTTTACTGTTTTTCTGGTCAAATGCGTTGTGAAATCTGCATGGATGCATGTGATGAGCGATCCCGCCTCTAGATGTCAGACTGAGGTTTATAACAGCAGAAGCGCACACGCGTCTCACTCCGGCTTCTTGTGAGATTGATTTACAGCAGGACATAAAAGACTTCAGAATAACATGCTCCAGCTTAAAATAATCACTTTTATTTATGCTGCGTTACAAAAGATGGTTTATAGTCTTCTATTTTTATTATACATTATCCAAAAAAAGATTTGATGGAGCCGGAGAGAAAATCTACCACCATTACCTTTATCGTGTTTGAAAAATTAGCAGGTAAAGTCAATTAGAATTTCAGTTAACCGGAAAGTGAATGTATTGAAGTTTCACTCGTGTCCTCTAGAGGTTGTAGTTGTCAGATAAATATATAAGGAACAGTATTAATTCAGAGTTCAAACAAAAGGTTTTTAATTGATTATTTAATCAAGAAAAAAAATCTAGACCTAGTTCCAGCTTTTCGGAAATCTGCTTTGAATTCAAACTCAAAAGCTTTACGTTGTGGTACTTTTCAGATTAATCAACCATGAAAACAGCTGCAAGATTCATGTTTTGATGAATGAAATAAGCTGTTTCTTAGTATTTCTGGCAATATTATAAGTCTTAAATTCTGGTTAGTCATTATAAGACTGTTCATTCCTTCACTTGTTTAGTGGACTTCTCCACTAGTCTAATTTGCGAAGATGGAAAATTTCACTCATAAATTGAAACAAATGATGCCATATTTATATCTAATATGTCTTTATTGTACTTAGAGAGCCACTAAATGAATCCCCAATGATTTCTTGATGTTACGTTGAAACTGAGCTAAAGTAAAGTAAATGGAAAAGAGCGGATGATGCTCCTTGTGACCCTCCAAACCCCCCAACACTCTCACACAAGCCCCCATGAACAGTGATTAAATTCCTGACCCTCCTGTCCCTTCAGATGGTGCGACATGATATCCCCACATCATGTGCTGGAGGAGCAGCTCTCTCATGCCGCAGGGCAGATTAGTGCTTCTTTCTTTGGACGCCATCCGCCAGAAACGTCCGGTCAATCAAGACAAACGTGGAATTTAAACAAACCTAAACGCAAGTTTAGAGCTCCGGGGTTTCGCCTCTTCGCTCAGTTTTGCTCTCTGACGTGTCCCAAAGCTAACGTCAGCCTTGCTCGCAATTACCCACAAAGCCCTTATGCTGTCTGGGAAGAATGAAAAGGATTGACGTCTTTCTGGCCATCTGCCGCCCACCGATTCCTCTCCCATCCGTTACTCTCTTCTGCCTCGCCCATCGCTAACTCGTCCCTGAGAGGATTAAGTGTGTTAGTATCCCTGTCTTTGTCTCATTACAGCCTCGTGTGCAATGTGTGCATTCTGCTTATGTGTCTGTTGCAACTTTTCCATCCAGTAATATCTTTGTCTGTGGGATTTTTCCACTGTCTTTAGTCACCAAACACTGACGCGTGTCCCCTTTTGACTGCAAATCCTCCCACAGATTGCACAAGTTCCTTCAGCAGCAGAGAAAACACAGGCGAGGTGAGCTTACTTTAAATAAACCTCTAAGATTTTATTACATACAATATACACACAACCTGGACCTGTGACTCTGATTTAAGCCTTAAGGATGTAGGGAGGCAGTTGATGAACTTCAAATGAAAGGCAGTTCAGTGGGACAGACATTATTTTTACAGCAAATAATAAAGTTAAATAATGAGTAAAATAACAAGTAAATTTAAAACGAACAACAGAATTAAAACAGCATCTGGCCTAAAATTAATCGTTTCACACACCAGACCACAACAAGGAAATACAAACCCTAGATAATATGGACAGTATTAACATCAACAGCGACTGATGTCAGAGGGAATCAGGTAAAAGGGCACTGAGGACAGAAATGTAAAGAGTTAAAAGAAGGTAGAGAATTGTACAAAAATACTGTCTGCTGGATGTAAAGTATGTGTCCGTCTTCTTGAGGTTTTTTTTTTTAAAGGAATAGTTCAACATTTTGAAAAATACTTGCCTTCTTGCTGAGAGTTAAATAAGAAAATCAATACGCTTCGCTGCTTCCACGCATGAGCACAGCTAGAAATATTCAAGTGTAGCACACAGCAGGAGAAAGTCTGCTGCAGCCTGGTTCTCGCCACTGGATCCACTATATTGGATAATATCCTGAAAAACTTAGGTGCAGGTATCACCTGCGAAAAACTCTACTTTCCTTTATGTTAAAGCTTATAGTTAAGGGCTCGAGCTCACCTGGGGCTGCTAACAGCACAGAGCTTGCGAAGAAGGCCCAACAGAGACTGTATTTTCTCAGACTCTTCAAGAAGCAGCAACTCTCCGAGAAGCTCCTGGAAGCCTTCCGTCGCTGCTTTGTAGCGATCATTTTGACGTACTGTGTCTGTGTCTGGTTTGCCGGCTGCACAGCCGCAGACAGAAGAGCACTCCAGAGAGTCATCGCCACTGCTCAGAAGATCATTAGCGGGCCTCTCCACTCACTGCAAGAACTGTATAGTTCCCGATGCCTTAAAAAAGCCCGGAACACACTGAGAGACTCATTTCAAGAAATATAGATCTCTTAAAACAAAGAGACTATTTTATCCCTGAATGCTGCCTAAATTTAGGTGTGCATTAAGCAGAGCTGTTGAAATGCTGCTAAAGGAGCTGCGTAACAATTATAGGATGATTGTATGCGTGTGCTTAAGTGCTTGCGATTAATGTATTTATTCATCCCACTGCATTATTATTTTATTATGCACCAAGGATTACAAACAATTTCATTGGATTTGTGCAACGACAATAAAGTTTTCAAACTTATTACAAAAAGAAACCACGTGTCAGTTAATGAGGTTTAAAGGTGCTGGTAAATGTTTTTGTGACCTTGAAAGAGAACCAGGCCCGATGCCTCTCATTGTTAACTAACTGCTGCCCGAGGCTCCACATATATTTACAGTTACTGATGTAAGTTGAATAAATTTTTCATCACTGCAAATATTTCCTCAAAATATCAAACTTTTCTTTTCATTTTTTTTTTTTTACTTCCTGATAGGAAAGCAAAGGGAGCTGAGCAAAACAAATTTATGTTTGTGTGTTACAAGGCTGGTAAGAACAACAACAAACTTATTTGATATGAAGAGCAGACTCAAATTCTCTGGGAACATTTTAGGTCTGGTTGGGTCTCAGCTGAAAAATCATAAATCAAGACAGGAATGGATAAGATAAGGAGGAAAAAACCCTTTCAGCATACGACAGCAGAGCAAAAGTCTCAGGCCTGGTTTGAAGGGCCCTTCCTGGGAATATTACACTATATTCTCATCACAATATTTTAAGATCTGTGCATTAAAAAAAATCAGCAGTGCAACCAGCTAGAAATCCACTCTGTACCTCCACTGAAGAGTGAAGCTGAAAGTGGTTGGAACCTGCTGTAAAACGGACACAAGCGGACTGTGAAGCGTGCTGGTGGTAAAATCCGATCACGGTAGGTCACACGGTGGGATGGCGTGCCTCCGATCGTAAGCTGTGTCATCGCTCTCCTCGCCGTCGCTTACTTCACCCAGAACCCTCTCCCGCTCCCTCTCCTCCTCCTCCTCAGTTTCGCTCTCTCGCCTCAGTCGCTCCCGCTCCCTGTCCTTCTCTCGCTCTCGCTCTCTCTCCCTGTAGGAGCGAGGCAGTGTGGGAATCTGAGAGTGCAGAGGGACAGGAATGAGATCATGCAGCCTGCACTGACTGACCAACACCCTTAAATTTAACATGCTAAATGTTAAAGGTCTTTCCCAGGATTTGTGAAGTCGGGTCATAGTCACCGTAGTCATCATAGTGACAGGTTATATCAGGAAACGGGATTCAAATAATGAGGTCAATATGAGTAATCCCTGTGAGCCAAAAGCTCAGGCTTCATATTGCTTTAAATGCTCAGTATCTGTTTTGTTTTGGGGTTTTTTTCTACTCTTGGCTACAGCTATGACCACTAAAGCCCCACCCACCTGTTGTTAAAACCTTCTGTCTGGGAGGGAGAGCCAATCAGAAGAAAGATGGCTTGAACGAAGCTAAAACAGTGTGTCTACCACAGCGATGACTGAAGGGATGCATTAAGGCATACTTTAAGATAAACAAGGATTATTTTCAACTGTGAATCATGCAAAGCTCTAGTAGAGTCCAAGAATAAAACCAAAGAGTTGGAAATGAATATAATAACTCCACTTTAATTTAAAGTTAGCTCACACAGTCCTGACTGGCTTTTTGTCATAAATAAGATTAAGTCAGATATTTAGTCAAGTACAGGTTCTTGGGATCCTTCTAGATTTGAGAAGATATGATGGGATATAAAGTGAGAACAATTACAAAGAAAAAAGTTATTCAATCCTACAGCTGTCTCTGTTTAATCAGAGAAAAAACATGGACACTGACATGTATACTTTGTGTTAAATAACAAGGACTGCATGACATTAGGTGACTAAGGTGTGTTCTACTGTAATCACCATTTATCTTCAAAGTAAATAAAAATACATGAAGAAGCAGTAGAAAGTAGATACCTGATTGTCATGGCTGGGCAGGGCGCAATATCCCGGCTCCGTCCTGCGGAGGAGACGTGGTGAATGAGTGCGGAAAGGCCGAGGAGAGTGGGAACAGACGGAACGCGGGGAGGGAGAACTTATGGAGCGTGGTGACGGAGATCGGACAGAACGGGATGGTGAATAAGTGAGGGAGTGGGACTGGGAGAGGGTGTGACTGTGGTGGTTTTGTTTGGGTGGGCGAGGGGAGCGAGGTGGCAGCTCGGGCGGTTTGAGAGGGTCGACCATGTCCATTTCCGTGAGGATCGGCGGCGGAGGGACAAAATCAAGCTCCTCCTCTTGCGGGAGCATTTGCATTTCTGCCGCATCGAGTTCGGCGAGCTCCGTCTTTGACAAGTGATCCACAATCCCGGCACCGAATGAGTCGCCAACAACATTGATGGAGGTACGCATTCGGTCACTGAGTGGACAAACAGCATCAGTGTCAGCAAGTGAAATGAGAGCTCAATAATACCAATATTTTAACAACCTCTCACACGTTTACAGTGTCAGTGCCCTAATATGGGTCGTAGAGCAGTGATTTCTTATTCCCTGCTCATCAGACACCTGACTCACAGCAGCCAGTCGACAGCGATCAGCAGACTGATGTCCTGGGTAGGCAGGCCAACAGCTGTCAGGATCAGTAGCATGGTTACCAGTCCAGCACTGGGAATACTGGCGGCTCCAACACTGGCCAGTGTGGCAGTCATACTGGAGAGAAGAGATGGGGCAAAGGTATATTTGAATCACAAAGGAGTGGAGGTGGAGGTGGGTTGCAAAGTGGCTTGAAGTTACGTGCTCCAGGCAGGCGAAAGTAACCAAATTTGAATTGACTAACTCATTTTGGTTCTCGATTATGAAAAGAAGATAATCATGATAAAACAATTACTTTTTTGCATTCATTTTCACGATTATGCTCATTTTGTCTTTTCCTATAAATCAAGTGAAACCCTTTTATCTCTCGTTAAGCTGGAGTCAACATGGTAGCCACAGGGAATTCGATCTCCCTGTGGCTACTGTGCTAGTCTACACCCCCAGAAAACCCCTCTTTTTATGCCTATCTGCACCCACAGACATCACTTAATAACTGTATGATGTTTGTTAAGTTAATGATTAATCATGAGTTTATAATACTTGCCAAATATTTTTGATTATGGTTTTTATAAGCCTAGGCTAAAGCAAATTAAATACTCATGTTTTTCCAATAGATATACCACCTTTGAATATGTAACAGCGTTATCAGCTGAGTGATGTGGGCTGGCAGTCAGATCAGCTGATCTAATGATATCGAGGCTGAATTGACCTCATCACATACCTGAACCAATATTGAAAAGTCATTATACACTTGGGATACAAGCTGATAACATACGCATGTATCTGTCTAAAAAGCAGTTTTTCTTCACCTTGGTCTTGGCAAATTGTAAATTTATGGCATGCAGCCAGAACCCTTGTCATAGTTTTCTGCACACTGGCCGAAAATTGTAGAATGCAAAATGATGCAAAATGCCAAAATGAATTAATTCCACATGCAAAAGGTGACATGTGATGGAAAAAATAAAATAAAATAAAATAAAATAAAATAAAATAAATTAAATCCGTCTGTGAAACCAGACCATTGTGCTTGAAAACTGCTGAAACACCAGAAAAGGCTGATGTGAAACCACATTTAATAATGGAACTCACCAATTCAGGCCTTCAGTGCTGATTCAGTGTGTTTAGTCAGTCAAAAGGCTGCCAGCAGCACAATTAACTTAGAGTTAAAGACTTTAAATTGTAGCAGGCAGTGAGTTTTAGTTTTACGTGTTTAGAATTTGACCATATTAAAAACATAAATCCATCAAAACCCTAATCTGTCCCAATCCCACTAAAATCTATACGCAGAGCAGTCCAATTTTCTGTTGCACTGAAAACCAGGGATTTATGTGAGTTTATTCATATGCATTTCATACATGCAACACTTGGATCAAAAAGCAGCAACTGAGGATGCAAAGGGCTCAGTTCTTCTGCCCACATCCAAAGATGTTTCCTCATCTTTAAAGGCTCAAAAAAAAATTTTTTTTTAAATTGCTGCCTAATTAGAAAACGATCAATTACCACATGAGGGTGTAGGCCAGCCAGTTTGGATACTGAAGCTGTTCATCTGTTATTAGTTACATCTCAATTGTGTCTGACAAACTGCAGCGCTAATTCTCACCCCGCTGCGAGCGGGAGATTAAGTGGGGCAGATTTATGCAGCACATATGGACTTTATTTCAGAACAGTTTCATCACACGACACAAAAACCATACAGGACTTTCTTAAAATTAGATTTTGGAATTTGGTGGTAAACAGCTGTTGATGAAAGACACACAATAAACAACTTCAAAGTGCTGAGCGTCATTTGTAACCCGCGGCCACAACAAGCAGAGTCTGAGCCAAGCAGACTGGATCCAATGTTCTGCTCAAACCTCTGAAACAGGAGATGAAGATCTCTTTACTTCCTCACTGCATTTATTTTTATACCTCACAACACAGATGCAAGTCATTTGAAAATGCACCGAATCTCGTTTACACTGTACCCGTCCGTGAATGCATACGGGCAATCGTGGGTTATGTTTTATGTTGTTGCTGTAAATCACGAGGTTCGGCTTATACATGCGGTTAAAAACAGCTGCAACCGAACAGTTGCGACAGCCAAGGAAAGTGCTGATGTTATGCCATGTGACAAAAAGCGCAGTTCCTCTAATCAGTCAAATCCCACATTAAAATACACAAATTTACAAAAGAAATAAATGTAAAACATGGTTTAAGTTACCCATTAAAACATCTGCACGAGTGATATTTTTGCAGGTATCTGTGCAGCCATGAAGGCAGCCTCTTAAACAAGCTTGCGGGTGTTAGTTGAAAACTTTGAGGGTGGATTGGCGCTGCATTCGGGGGATATTGTTTGTTTATATTCTTGTTAGGAAAAGTAACAGAAAGGAACCTGTTTTGCTGCAGTTAGGTGACCGAGACTGTAAACCCATGTAAAAACCATGTAAAACCATGTAAGGTGTACCATAGTTTATGTTTACATCCGTACCCCCACAGTTTCCTGTCCCATCCCGTTTTCAGCCTCAGCATGTGAGTAATCTTCACCAGGTGCTCTTCGGTCTGGTTAAACATACGACCTTCTGTCGGCCAGCACACTCAGCTGATCGTATAAACAACACACGGCTTGTTGCAAAAGCCCTAAAAGTGGTCCAACATCTATGTTTATCAAGCTTTTCACATCAATATCAGCACATGTTTAAAATTTTTATGAAAAATCAAAACAAATACAGAAATTATATGATTGTGTCAGTGTTTTGATTTTGGTATTTAATATGTGTGTGTGTGCTGAAATAATAAACGTGAATGCTTTTATACTGAAAACTTTGTTTAAAAGTCCACCCATCCTCTTCTTAAACTTCCAGCTAGGGTTGTGGGTGACTAAGATGACGTTGAACGAGGGGTCATGCACACCCTGCAGAGGTCATCAGTTCGTCACGGTGCTACAAACAGAGAGACAGGCAACCATTCTCACTCACATCCACACCCACAGCCAATTCCAAATAATCCGTTAACCTAACATGCAGGTCTTTACACATTGGAAGGAAGTTGGAACACTTAGAGAAAACCCACGCAGGCACAGGGAAAACATGCAAACTCCACACAGAGGGGCCCCAGCTGACTGGGAGGTGCAGATCCAGGACTTTCTTGAGTGAGGCCACATTGCCGACCACTGTACCACTGTGTGGCCTGGTTAAAAGTCCAGTGTTTACATTTTAAAACAGCATATTATTCCTTTTTGTCAGCTGTGGTTGAATAGTAGGCGAATGTTCTTTTGCTTTTGTTCTGGAAACTGATAGCTGGCTGGCAAAGACGCTGTAAGGATAGCCTTCATAACCATAACCTGAATCAATATAAGGTACAGAATGAAAACACTGCACTGATCGCAGAGCGGAAACTCACTTTAAAGCAATTATACAGATGACTTGCTGCCCGGTAGCAAATGTCATTTACCACTGACTTAAGCATGTACAATAACTTTACATTTACTTTCCATTTGCTCTTAAAGTATGTGGTGAAAATCCACTGGGATTTTGCCAGCTGCACAGCTGGGAAGTCGCTGCTACATAACACAACAGAAAAAACATGGGGTGTTTATCCGTAGAGCCAAGTTACCATGTGGTTTACCTGACAGTGATGATCTGCCCGCCGTCCAGGGTGATGTCATTCATTTGGGCAATAAAGATGGCTGCCACAGCTTCGTACAAGGCAGTGCCGTCCATGTTAATGGTGGCACCAATGGGTAGCACGAAACGCGTCACACGCTTGTCAATCTTCAGATTTTCCTCCAGGCAGCGGAAGGTGACTGGCAACGTCCCTGCGCTGAAAGAAGAAGAAGAAGAAGAAGAAGGCCCCACATGAAGGTGAGAGAGAGGGAAATAAAGGTGCAGATGTACACAGAAAAGGAGCAGAGTGTCTGCTGGAGGATATAAAATAGGCAGACAGGTGGTGAAAGACATAAGTGGAGAGGTTAGGAGGAAGGCTAGAGACAACAGCAAAAAAAAAAAAAAGGCAGGCGAAATTTGAGTCGGCCGACAGCCTCGTCCTAACAGCTGGGGTAGGCCACTGTTTCAATCCTCCAACATGTGAATTAAAGGAATTTGATTCCCGGCCCCGCTAAGCTCGGGTCATAATATAATTAGAGAAAACGTTGATAGGATTACCCATATTCACTAAAGCCTCAGTAATGTGCCAAAATAACAGTTGGTTTCAGCAGCAATGCCGAATCCCAGGCAGGCTGGGCCAAGCCAAGCCGGGCAGGATACAGCGGGGCCAGTTTGGCTGGTGACAACTAATCCGAAGGCTTAGACACTTACAACACAGAATCTGTCTGACATGGACTTGTCTGTGATAGCCTGCGCTTTGGCTCTGCTGTCCGTTCAGTTGCAGAAATACAGATTTTTGCCTTCAGGCTTTTCAGATTTAACCCAAATAGCTGAAAGCGAGTAGCAGGCTCCGCCGATCAGTCACAGCAACTGCAACAGTTGGCCAGAGCGATACGTGTTGCAAAAGAAATATGTGGCACACATGTGTTAACACATGCCCAAACAGAGGACTTCCAAACACACATATGAGCTTCCTTCAAGCTGTCATACCTGCTAGCAGTGCCCAGAGCTGTGAGCCATGCCTGGAAGATCCCGGAGTAAGAAAGTAAAAGGGCTTTTTCTGGTGATTGCAAAGAATATAGCAGGTAGGATCAAGCCCCCGTGGATCACCAGACCCACAATGACAGTCACCATGTACATGCCCAGTTGCCTGGCCACCACCTCCAGGTCACCGATAGCCGCGATCTTTCCCGCAATCAGAGAGGCAATGCCAGCAGGAGAGTACCTGGACACAGAGTTAGGAGCAAACATCACAGCAGTTTTAATATTCTTTTTAAGCAGACACAAAGGTAAAAAGAAACAATTTGGCCTAGTTTAAGAACAAATGTGCCTATTAATGTGAAACGAAAACATGATTGTACCACATTGTCCCAAGTTTGGAAAACTTTTGACATACAGTGTTTTTGTTCTATTAAAAATTTCCATAAACTGACTTTAACCACCAAGAGAAACCGTTATTCAAAAGCTCTTTGTCATTGAACTCACCATTTCTGTCTGCTATTGGGAGTCCAGCAGCCTGCCAGACCTAAATTTTTTGTATTTTAAGATGTTTTTTTTTGTTTTTGTTTTTTGTACATGACAACCACTAAATTCCCTAATATATCTTATAAGCTTCCTCTTACAGTTAACTATATTTATACATATAAAACAGATTAAAAGCAACAGGCAAACAGTAAAGCGCAATGCCGCAAAAATAGTGGCACTGTGTTCTGATAATTCTTGCGGTGACATGACTATAAATTTTGTAAAGCCTTTCATAAATTAAACCCACCCTGTTTTGGTTGTTTTTTAATTTTTATGTTAGGCCAACATTTTCAGCACCTCATCAATCTTTAGTTACTGTCAAAGAAGTGCATTTCTCTGCAAGAGGACGCGGCACATGCTTGGATCTCCGGTTTCCAGCTTTGGACTGCAGTTGTTCCCGTTCGTGAACAGACTGCAGTTATTGGGACAGTTGAATTAAAGCGAGTCATAGTCCCATCACGAGGGCGACACATTCTCCCAGGTCAGCTGGCATTCACTGACAGTTGTTTGGTGCAGAATGCCATGTATATGATTTGATAGATGTGCCCCTTGTACGATGCATGTTTTTGTATACACTGGATTCTGTGTTTGGCTCGCTCCATAAGCCCGTGAGTAATCTGTTTATACTGAGTGAGTGATACGAACAATGATACAGTTCCTTTGGTGTCCAGCTGCACATGTAAAGGGAGGCTTAGAGGAGATGGGAGACAAGCATCCTGCTGTTTCTCTTCCAACCGCCTACTCTACTCCTCCTTTCCTTTCCCATCCCTGCTCTGAGTACCACTACACTCTCTTTCTCTGCGCCACTTGCCAGGGTCCTGCGAAGCGTCAAGACGTGCACTGCTCTCTGAAGGCGTGCTCTCACGCGCATCTTTCCACATCCCTCCTGCCCGCATCTGTTTTCTGCTCTGCCGCCAAGTGGCTCCTCTGCCGTCAGTGGATCCATTACTTTCTGGAGATCTTCCACCCCGGCTCCCCTGGGAGCCCACAACACTGTTGCGGGCCCCGGCTCCCGCTACTCCCCAGCATACCACAGGCTCCAGCATGTCCCAGGGAAACCCTCTCTCTCTTTCCATCTGTCTGTGTCCTTCACTGACACACTTTCTCCCTCTTCCTCTTTGGTTTTTTTGCTTGTCAGTCTTCACTGTCCGACCTTGTTCCCACAATGTGCCTCAAGTACACAGTCACTGCCTTATCCATCACTGTCTCTGACCTTTGTATGTGGTATCTCCAGAATGTCAAAGCAACGCAGACGTTGGCCAACAAGAGCAAAAACAGAGGCGCACACTTTCAAACACACACACACGCGAACAGGGAGCACGAGGCACTGACCACATGATCATGGACACCATCGTCATGATAATTTCATTGAGGATGTTGAAGAAGTCGCACATGACCTTCCCGCGCTCGCCCATCCGACCCATGCAGATCCCAAAGGTGATGAAGAAGCCAATCAAACCTTGGTGAAAATAACACAAAGCAGCATGTCAGTGGAAACACGCAGAGGAGTGGAACTGTTGTGGATGCAGAAAAGAAGGAAAGATAAACAAAGCAAGACCTGGAAAACACAAGCCTCTTGCAATATTACCTCTGTTATCAACTCACCGAGGACATTCATGCCCCATTTGTATTCCAGTTTTTTTCTGTTCACTAATATGGGTTCGGTTTGGTTTGGTGCTGCCACTGGCACCTTTTTCAGCACCGTCTGAACCTACAGGGAGCACAGGGCGACATTCAGATTATTTTGTGGTTTGCACTGGGGTGCTCAGATTCTGTAACTCCTATTGTGTGTGAGCAAACAAAAGTTTTGGCAGCAGCATGACGAACTCTGATTTGTGTTTAAAGAAAAGGCAAGAGAGAATGATAAATACAACAAAGGGAGAGAAAATGGAGACAAAAAGGCTGGGGGGGTGGGCTGGGGGGGTGGGCAGTGACTTTAATGAATTCATTGAATTCCTGATGATGAACAAACGAGGCAGTAAAAAAAAAAAAAAAGCTGCAGACAGAAAAAAGAAAGAATCTTATACTCAGCAGTGCTCCCGGTTCACCAGCAGATGCCTTACTGTGCTAAATAAGGATGTGGCTTTGCAGATGTAAAGAGATTAGCAGTAGCAGGAAGATTGATGACCCTTGCCTAGTGAAACACAGACAACTACTTCTAATCATTCAAACATGCATGGCAGAAAAACAGGACTGGACAGAAGCAGGAAGCTGTTGGATCAAGAAAACAGGAGCTGCTTCCTGAATTGTCCCTCGTCTACCCTAACTAACCATAACAGATGTACAGTTACAGTGATATTGTTCAATGATTATAGTTTCAGTGAAGTAGCAAATGACAAATCCACATCTCAACAAATGTAAGAACGACATCAAACCTTGGATGGATATTATACTCTAAAAGCTACTCATTCAGCTACCTTAGCCTCTTTCTAACCAAGCCCCCTTTGGTCAGTAAAAGTTGCTGTGTATGAAGTTTGGAGGACAACTAGCCTCTCTGGAGAACCACCAGTTGTTAACAGCTCTGTGCACTTCCTCCATTCTGTCAAACTGCTCAGTAATACTTTATCCAGAAAAGCTCATGTCTTCAAATGTGTCCCAGAACACAAGCAGGACTTTCCAATATGATGCTTTTTTCAGATTTAAATCTGTGGTTTGGAACATTTGTTACTAGCGAACTATTAAAATTAGGCAATGTTTACCTATGAGCATCCATTTACATCAAAGACAAATTTTATCTTGACAACTGAATCAATTTTAAATAATCTTACAAATAAACATAAGACGTTTATTAAATTGGATTCTTTATTTACCCACTTTTCCTCCACCTTTTCTCACCTTAAAGCTGAATGATGCAAATTTCATGACAGGACTTTACAGCACTACCCTCAACTGTGACACAGGAAGTGGAAAGCAATCCTGGTAAATACTTCAAGAAGAGCCAGAGTAATGAAACAGCAGATGTGAATGTGGAAGGTACCTGTTGAAAGCAGGCTTGCACCAGGTTCTCAGGGAAGAGGTTTCGAATCAGGTCAAGGAAGGCATCCAGACTGCTGACTTCCTGGTTTTTCGTGGCTGAGGACGATGAGGGGCCTCCCCTCAGTTTGGGGTTCCCTGGGTGGATCCCCAACACCAGGATGACCCCTAGGACGGCAGCGATTACAGTGGTGGACATGTAGTACACCATAGCTCGGCTACCCATCCTGCCACTGGAGCGGGCGTCTAGACCAGCAAGCCCTACAAGAGACAGGCAACAGATTTAAAACAATCTGTGTGCACAGAGGAAATAAAAGTGTCTTCACCTGGAAGCTTGACCGTTGCAAGCTTCCAGGTTTCCTTTAGATTGTTTTAAAACAATTAAAAAAAACTCGCTAAATTATTTTTGGATAAACAGCTGGCTCTTGATCTGACATATTGTATGCATTAAGTGCTCAAGTATTGCCTACATTTAACTTACACTGTTCAGCAAACAAACATACTAATGTTGAGTATTTAGTAAAATACGTTCAGAATGTAAATGTTTTGTCTGAGCAGTGTGTGGTGTCAGGCTGAAAAATGAATGCAGCCATGGAAGGGACAGAACTGGCAGTTCCTCGAATGGCCCCCATGGTGAGCCAGTCCTCACACACTTTTTGTTAAAAAGAAATAAAAATGCATACAGGCAGGTGCAATTGACAGGTTTGGGCTGCTTGCTAAATTCCCCTTTTAATGACAAATATACAGGGAGTGATTTTTTTTTTTAATATAAGCACCTTTATTTAATTTTATTAAACCTTAAAGTTAAGGGTGAGGCTGTAGCTGGTTAGCGCTCTGGTTCCTGAATATTTCCACATTGCTTTTGTTTGTTTTAAAATACTAAAATAAACAACCAGAGTTGGAATGACCAAAATCACTGGGATCCATCCTCTCGAGGCAAAGAATGTGTGGCCCAAATTGCATTTTATAGAATCCATTGGACAATCATCCATTATACACAGAATCAGTTACTTTTTAACTTCCTGAAAAACAACATAAGTAAAATAAATATGACTGGAACACCTGTGATAAGGCTGGAGATGATGAGAGGCAGGATGAGCATCTTCAGCATCCTCATGAGGATTTCTCCAGGAAAGGAAACCATCGTGAGGGCGGCGCTGTCCGTCACCTGCATGTACCGCAGCGTCATCCCGAAGACTGCTCCCATGACAACACCTGAGACGAGGGGGTAAAAAAAATTTAATTATGAAGTTTTGTTCTTGTGCAGCAGTTGTTTAACTAATTATGTCTACATTAATTTCTCAAACCATTAAAAAGACATCCAATGTCTTCATGCCTCAAGGAGTCCTATAATAGCACAGGGTGAAAAGCATGTCTAAACACTTCCTTATGTGCACATTTAGCTAAAAATATAATGAATATTGGTTTTATAAAATGAATTCCAAATGTCACAAATATGGCAAACTCAGTAGTAATATTAGTCATGTCAGAAATGACCCTCACCAGTTTGTAACCTTTCGGCAGACTCATTAGGCTTTTTGTGCGGGCCCCTAACACTGTGTTTAACATCTAAGATGTAAAATCTCTGACTGATGAGAGCCATCTACCGTAATGTAAACGAGTTCATATCAAGGTTTAAATCTAAGTGACAAATTGCAGACAAAAATAACACACTTCTTGACTCTGCCGGGCTTTTTTGACAAAGCACACAGCTGTGGAGAAACATGCCGAAGTGTTTACAGTGGCAGAGCAAAGACGACAACGAGCCCGAGATGTCTCGTGAGAAAACGATCCCGGAGTATTTACATCTAGGTTTGCGTGTGGTAATTTCTGCTGCAGCATAAAGTGGCCTTTTTTTTTTATATGTAATTCTAGTCATTCAGTAAAACATGTGGGAATATGGAGTGTTGAACTATGTGCAAAAAAGGAAAAAAGGGCTCTGTCATTTCTTTCCCTCATCAGGGCATAGCCCGAGCTTTTCTTTTCATGCGTACCCATAACAGTGAGTCCCAGCAGCAGGTTGTGCGTGTTGCGGCTGCAGTGGCCGGCGTCTTTATATGCCATCTCTGTGTTGTCATCTTGCTTGTTCTCTGCTTTCTCCTTCTCCTTGTTTGTGTTGGACTGGTTGGCTGTCGGTTGGTTTGTCATCCTGTCTATGAAGACAGTGGGAAAGGTGGGTTTCAGGAATGGGTGACCGCATGCTTTGGAAAGCTTTGGAAAGCAAACTGCAGCGTCTCGTAGCATTGCTGATTAGCTCAGACTATAAATGCTGTTTTCTGCAGTAAGGCTTGGACTGTTGTTTCCCTTTGACTAGTGAGAGTTCACACTTTACCAGTGGGGGTGGCTGACCCTGTGTTTTTGTTGGGGATTAGTGAAAACCAGAAGCACCTAAGGCTCACACAGCAGGAATGTCCTGAGACTATTTGGTTCTAAATGGAGGTAAAGATGCATAACTGCAGGCAGTCCAAACACAGCAGGCGATGCCTAAACAGGACATGAAGAAACAACTCAAGAGATGTAATCTGTGCATCCTCCTTTAAATGGAACATGATTAAACTGCCAGACTTTAAATGCAACACAATACGGAGATTTAGCTGATTAGTGAGGTAAAGTGAGGTGAGAATGACCCCACTGGAAGTATTAGGATGTGGCCCCTGGCTGCATTACATGATCTGAAGGCCGATGCACACTGAAGTGTACAAAACAATACACAAAGGACAATTATTCAGTTATGTGCAATATTGTCACATGTGCATCATAGACACATATGTGTCACAGCTGTTGTTAGCAAGTTTTAGGTCATTAAAGTATTTGGTAAAATAAATTTCTGATGGTGCTGATGAAAAGTGAAAAACAAAATTATAATAATTTACGTAATGAAGAACAATTGTGACAATGTGATAATTACTTTTTAAGGCATTTTATGGCTAACTGGGGTACACTGTGTGGCAAACTTAAATGTATACGCAAATTTTCTGCCAATCCACCGAAAGTCTGACCTGCCAGTGCTGCGAACAAAAGAAAGCAGGGTCAGTACAGTGCTCCGGTTATTTCCCACCTGTAACTTGAATTCTGTTGATGTTCTATTGATATTTGAGCAGGCCTCGGCTCCATGCTGAGCAAACAGTTCACTGAAAAGTAATCTTGACCCCATCAGCTATAATCTGATGACACTTCATTTTATCAGCTTTCTTTCGCACTGGTGAACAGTGACCAGCAAATAAAACAAGACATGTTGAATCAGATATCCGTTATCAGCTATCTGGACTTCCTGGAATCACCAGAAGCCCAGAAGTGCCGTAAGTTGCCCCAAGAGGCAAAGTCAGCAGGTTCCCAGACAGATCAAATATTTTGCTGGATAAATGACAGTTTTATGCTCTGCTGTTGCCAAAAAGAAAACAGGAGGATCACCAAAGTCGATAACCTTTGAGGCTTGTCATCATAGCTGGTACCACTATCCTAACCGTGGATTTCGGAGAAAGGCAAAACTGGGAACTTGGGTGAAGAAATATTAATAGTTTTAGATGTTTGTCAGTTACAATGATTTTTTTTTTCTTACTGATTGCCAAGATTTGGGAGATGAGTTTAATAGAAAGAAAATCGCCTACAGATGGAGTCAGGGTTAGGGTTGGGGTAGTCACAGATGATGACATCTCTAGTTCACAAAGACTCGTCCTTTGGGGACTGTGAACGTCTGTAGAAAATTAACTTAACTTGCATCCAACGGGTATTTAACCACGGACAAAAGTGCAGGAGCGATGCCAACACTACCACATGGATGGCACTGTTTAAAAGAGGAATGTGATAATGTGAAATCCAAGTATGCTGTCGCTATGATTGCAAAACAGAAATACAATAATTCAGCTAAAGACACATATGTATATGTATATTCAAAGCCAATTCTTCAAAAAAAACACGTGGCAACCAATAATCCCCATTTATCCGAGCTCCTGTGCATTTCAAATGTCCCTCTAAAGCAGCGTCCTCTCCATCAAAACAGTCACTGAGGCAGAAAGTGTCCAATAACACTACGCGTTTCGAGACCCCACCGTCACCGTCGCTCAACATTAATCGTATATAAACACATCTGGAGAGCAGCGCAGTCGTGCCAAATCCCTGTTACAAGTACGAGTGTCAGGTTTACAAACAGTCTGACTCAGTGAGACAATTGCAATCAGACATGATTATAATCCATCAATTTAGCAGATGGCAGCAGCAGTACGCGAAAAATGTTACCTATTGGTTCACCTCCACGCTCTCACCTCCTGCTCCCTCTGGCCATCATATCTCTGCCTCTTTCTAGTCTGCAGCAGTCACTGGCCCAAGCACAATTTTGGATTTCCAGTATTATCAGAGATATAATCCTCAGTGAATGGAGTACCGAGGAGAGGAGGGGGAGGGGGTTGCTCTTAATAGTTTTCACAAATCCTCTTTTCAATCCTTATGTCATTCTTAGCATGAACATTGTAATGTCAGATGACGACATGCAATTTGGTTATATATATATATATATATATATATATATATATATATATATATATATATATATATATATATATATATATATATATATATATATACACACACACACACACACACACACACACACACACACACACAAATGAGAATAAGAGAAGGTCTTTTCCTCTCTTTTTCTTCAGCGTTTAAGACACTTGGCCCCTCCCTGTGTGGATTTAAATGACCACAGTAGGCGGATAAAATCAAGCCAAAAACTGAAAATGAATGAGCAAAGTCACTAACGTTTTTACAGAACAATGTAAACTCCCGTTGTATGTGAAAAATACTACTAATGTGAGAATATGGATATCTCTCATCCTCTGCAGCAGTGAAGCCTGGCTATTAAAGCTTGGTTTCCTGATAGGGGCCTTGAAAAAACCAACAACAAAGCAACAGCATGTGTTCTGAGATGAGAGCGGCAGTGAGGAGTATAAGCTGCAAAGACATCCTCAAGGACCTGACACTGTTCTGCAAATTTGTCTTCCTTCCCCAACAGAGAGATTACTTTCCTGCTCCAGGAAATGTCAGAGCTGCCTCGAGACAAAATGTAGCTGGCCTCTAGGAACCATCTCTAGCTGGGCTGACCTACTGGCTCTGTTAAACAGAGGAAAACAGAAACTGTTTACAGTGTTGCAAAATTGAATTTGACTCCTCAAGTTTCTAAAATCTTGCCTGGAAAGCCCAACAGAGAATACAAAGCAACAGCCGTGCAAAGCATGACATGCCTGTCATGACATCATGTTACAGCTTAGCATCCCGAATAAAATGCAGCAATTCAAGTCAGTGGATTCAGTTTGGCCAGTCAGCTTACACTAAATCCAGGATTTCAGAACAACACGACACAGGTATTACTACTCTGCCAGGTAGGCTGCAGACAAGGAGGCATATTCCTTTGAAGAGGGAATGCTTTTAAATCTTTGCAAGAGCTCCGGAAACACATGTTAGTGATGAGAGGGGTAAAAGAAGAGGAACTTCAAAGTGAGCGGAGCCAAGAGCAAAAAGAAAAACCAAACCCTGTTGGTACAGTAGTGATAGCACTGCTGTTTACATGCCCCCTGTGCCAAATGCAGACACAGGACAGAAAGCCTCCCACAGCGACTTTCAGAGTAATGGCAACTGAATAAACACGAGGTTCTTCAGTGTAAACACTGTGGTCATCCGTCTGATGTGTGCTGACCTGTGCAGCGCGTGACAACCATCACAATCAGTCTTCACATGCGGTTATGCACTTACGACACACGGTCTTAATCGTCACGGCTTCCAGGGCGACGTGTCACGATGCCGGAATGAGTCAGTCTCCCCGGAGTGGAGGCTTTGATTACTGTGAGCTCGAGCAGCTCTGGATAAAAGGTGCGCATACAATTCAAGGCGGACATGAGAGAACTACCTCAGTTCATCTGTCGCAGACCCCCCCCCCCTTATCTACCCATAGTATTCCATATTAATAATCCAACCAGTCAATCATAGACGTTGAAACAAGAGATCAAACAGATGTGGTACCTCCCCTCCTTCCACCCGGTGTGTCTGATTGTCACTGAGCGTAACCTAACAGAGGAGCCTGGACGTGGTCTGAATGTCTGCAGCGTAGAAAAGCCTTCACCGTTAAATCTGAGGCAACTAATTTGATAATCAATAATCAGTTTGGTCCTTTTACTTGTTGCAGTCACACTACATATTGTTGTAAACTTTTGGTTTTTAAATGAATAAACACATGAAAATGGCACCGTAGGTTCCACACAGTTTTTATAAACACTGTGGGTTGTTGGGGAACTAACATGCACTGTAAGAGCACTTCTGCATCTGGATGGGATTATTTTCTGACGGCATGTAAACCAATCAATGGCACTGATTTCCCACTAAATCACCTGTTTCACTGCTGCTTTCTACACAGAGTGAATTCCCATCAAATGCTGTATTTCAGTGTCTTTTAATCAAGGAACGAGTTCATCTTCACAAACACAACATCAAATTGTGTACTCATGTATAGATTCTATGACTCCGTGTGTGTATGTTACAAACTGTATTTTACTGGTTAGGGAACCGTGTGTGTGTGTGTGTGTATCTGTGTGTTTGTGTGTATATGTTTGTAACTGCGGGTGTATACGGGTGTGTCAGGGGATTATTTCCAATGGTTGATTGTTTGGTGTGAGCCTCGCAAAGGGATCGAGATATAATCCCCATCCCGCCCCTCCACCACCCTCGTTCAGCAGAGGGAGATGAGGATGGCCACTGCAGCAATGCAATGCAGCACCACAATAAACTATATGATACGCTGCAATCACATAAGTAATAAATGGGGAAATTTGAGCGTGCTAGCCTATTAGCACTAGTTCTGCATATGTTAAAGCACAGATCGCAGATATTTTAAGCAAATACATTTTTAACTCATCATTTGACCTTTGGGTCCAATTAGTCACCAGGGCAACTGGAAAATACTGATTACTTCCAAACATTCCTAAACATGTTAATTCGTTTAGTTCTTCTTTCTCCTTTCTCTTTGTAATAAGAGAGGTTCTGGGATTTTCTTGCATTCCACAAAGGAAAATTACCAGGGCTGTAATAAAATATTTTTTTAAAGTGGGCTTTCATTTAGTTGAGTATATGAAACATTTTCACTTATTAAAGGGTCAGAAAAGAAAATTCACAGATTTATGTAAGTAAGGTAATTTTTTAACTATATGAGCTCATGTGTTTCAAATGATATAATACAATTTAATTCTTTTTTTTTTTTTACAGCACTTGGCGATGGTGGGGAGGAAGAACGCCCTTTTAATACTAAGAAACTAAGAAACCCGCGGCAGAACCAGCCTCAGCCACCTGCGAGAGGCCTATTCTGAGCCTGGAAAAACCTTGAAAGTCATGTAAAACAAACTTTAAATTGAAAATATGTCACTTATCTTGTAAAACATGAGCTGCAAATCCTCATTTCTTTTTATGTCGTCTCAGTTAAATTTGTTGTAAGATAAAAGTGAACGCATTCAGGAAGGAGACGGACGCTCATGTTCTAGATATCAGCGATGACAGATACACAGCGCGAGTGTCCGAGCACTTCAAAGCAGAGCGGTACCAAACTCCTTCAACATATGCACAACTGCCTTCAAACACATGCCTGGTGTATGACTTTACTAGATTGCAACAGCAGTCGGTGAAGGTCAGCGTCGGCCACATCAGGTGTGCACACGCATGTGAGCGCACGTGGGTCAAGATGCCACCTCTCCACTGTGTAGCAGTGAATAACGAGGAAACTCTCGATACTTGATAATCAGATTCAGCACCTAATTTGGATTTGATCAGTCCAGTCCATTCCCTTCTGATGCAAGAACATATCTCAGTTAAAGCAGGTTTAATATCACTGGTAGAATTTTATTAGGTACGTCAGATAGGCTCCAGATAACATTTCAGAAGTGTGCTGTGCTTAAGCAAGACAAGGATGTGACAACCTGACCGCCAGATGTTCATTTATGTCCCAAATAGTTATATACAGTAACATGAAGAAAATCCCAACATCTGAGAAGATGAAACCAAGAAATGTTGGGGTGTTTTTTTTGTCAAGATGTGAGAATCAGTAGAGTGTAAACGAGAGAAAAGACTTGAGTTTTTGTGTGCATGTGTGTGCGTGAACACATGTCAAAGAGACAGACACACCCCTCCCCTCCTCTCTCTCGGACGATAATCTGACTGCATTAATCTGTTGTTTGAACTCCTTAAGCACAGACTGTCTATCACATCTGCTCTCTTCACCCTTGCAAAGCTCTGCAGTTTATAAACTCTCTTTTTCTCCTCTCGCTCTCCTTCTTTCTCCTGCGTTTTCTTTTTCTTTCTTTTTTTTTTTGATCTGTCGCCGCAATTTCTTTATCGCTCCTCACCCCAGCAGGACTGAATTTAACACAGCTCTTTCCCTTCGTACAGTAAATCCATCTCCTCATTTGGCCGCCAGACGTTTTGGAAACTTCTCATTCCAGCTTTGAATCTCTCAGATCTCACTCCGATCCATCTCCCTCTTATTGTAGCTGATAAAACATTACAGGGCCCACATGATGAAAAATTGAAAATCACCAAAACCGAGCTCTTTAATCTAAAATATCATTCATTATTCTTTGCAGACAAAGATGAAACACGCCATCGATGTCTCTGAGGCACTGACACATTCTGGGAAATAAACACCCAATAATCACAAATGACAACAAAAAAAAACTCCACTGAAGGTGACAAATGATGCAAATTTACTGCACATATGAGCCGTGAGTGAGTGGAGGAGAAAGGGGGGCGCCGGGCTTACCTGCTGTGTGTTGCTGTCTCCCATCCGACGAGAGCGAGGCATCGGGAGAGACACGGAGAGAGGGGATGTGGAGATGATGAAGAAGAAGAAGAGGGGATGGGAGGCGAAGTCACAGTCCTTGCGTCATCTGAGGAAATTTGCAGATTAATACAACAGCTTGATGCGCTGAGCCCCTCTCCTCCCCCACCTCACCCTACTGCATCTCACCCTCACGCTCCTCTCCTCCCCTCTCTTCCTTGGCTCAGCCTCATTGACTGTATCTATCACAAGCTTCTTTTATGGCGCTTTGGTTACATTTTGGGGGAACGTAAAGGGTAAGGAGCAACTGGCAGTGATAATGAGCACAAGCAAGATGGAAGAAAACTATGAAAAACAGTTTTAATGTGATTAAGGAAGCTGGCATCATGCAAAGACTCTCCAAGGAAGGAGTTTGGGACTTGGAGCTTGTCAGCATACATGGGTGGGGGTGGGGGCATGCTGATCCTCCCTTCCACAGGAGGGTGCTATGACTCTTCACTGAGTGCAAGAAACCTGCTCGGTAGCTTCCCCCTGAGGGATATGTTGACAGATATCAGTGTCAGTCGGTGAGGCCTCAAAGTGCGTGGGGGCCCAAGGGTGGAGCTGCTACATACTGCACATACAAGGGTCAGGCTTTTTCCATGAACCGTGACACTTTATCAATACGCAGAGTTAGAAATAAACTGATAAAGAAGATGAGGAGTTTCAGGTTTGTCATACCAGAGCCCTGATTTGTAAAGTCTCGAGGCCTGAGGGTTTATGAGGGGGAGGGGAGGACTGATTTATGAGCACAGCATCTCAACTCCTATACAATTATATGATGTTGACTTTGCAGACATTAATGAGAAAGCTTTTTCTGTGGTATGAAACCTGCACCGTCTGGCTGGCATGGCAGATGCATGAAACTAGAGTTAAATAAGATTACCTTAAACATCCAGGACTAAAAAAGGTCATTTTATAAACTGGTGCATATTCAACCAGCATCCCTGATATCTCTAATAGATCTGGACCGTGGACTGCTGAGCAGATGTGACTTGTTCTTGAGTCCATTCTAATTTTAGCTTAATAGACAACACATTTATCAGATATTTAGGTCCATGAGACATTCATTGTGTGAGGGATTTTTGGTACTTTACAGCTTAAGGTTGAACTTTAAATATTTGTGTTCATTTAATTATACAGAAGAGCAATATTAATATAAGAACAATACTTTGTATAAATGCTTTATGCAGTTTTATGCAAAAGCTAAAGAAAAATAAGGGCATTTAAGGTGCTTTTATTCTAAATCACTAAACTTTCACTCACCAAAGCTGGAGCACAAACTTCTCAGATGGGCTGTACTGCACAGCAGTTGTTGGATAATTCCAATGAAGATGCTCTAAAAGATACAAATGAAAAAACACAGCTGAGTGGTCCAGTTCAGTGAACTGAATTTGTGCAGAAGACAGTGATCAGCCACGGCTGGTCATGTGGGCACACGTGTCAATCAAAGCAGCCACATCCCTAAATTTATGCCTTAATGGTATGCTCCAAATAATGTTTGCAACGCATCGTGAATGTGCTTTTCTTATGGTGCAAAGTTGAACATTGATGAGTCAGCCTCAGTTGGTCATTAGACAAAATACACTGGCTTCATTTTTCTGCACCAGAGGTTTTAATGTAGAATATTTGTTATTGTCTCTGATAAGGGCATATCTTTGATTATTACATAAATTATACATTATTAAACACTAGGGTCTACTGATAACTACATCATAGTTATAAACCAAATATTAGTGCATTATATAATTTATACTTATAGTCTTGGGATTTACTGAGTTAGATTTTTTTTTAACTAGTGCGAACAATAACAAATTTACACTTTTATATATGAAAGCATGTGAGCAACAAGAATTTCAAGCATACCCTTTCACGCAAACCCACCGGTCACACACAGTCCCACAGGAGGACAGATGGAGAGGGGCAGAATGGGAACAGGGGCTTGTACAACTGGGCCGGTGCTTCCATTGTGCAGTAGGTGCACCGTAAATCTATCCTCTACTAATTGCCAGAGCAGTTCAAACACAAAGTCTGCCACTGAAATCCAATCCTACGGGTGTTGAACAGTGAGTAAAGTTTACAATGTGTAACATTTTTTCCTCCGCGGCAAAAAAAGGCGACATGGAAGAGGAGGTGAGGAGATGTAGAAGAATGAAGAGGGGACAGAAGAGGGAATGAGTGCAGAAATAAAGGGAGACAGAGGAAGATGTGGACTCTGCCGGAGTTGGCGACATGGAGGATGGAACTGTAAATAGATCACTCACTATTTAGGCTGCATGTCTAATCTGGGGGATCCAGACTGAATGAAAGCGTAGCCGCTGTAGGTGGACTGGGTCCTGTAACGGGACACTGAGGAGGCACAGATAAGGAGACGAGGAGGAGTGACTGAGAGGTGCTGTAAGGGGAGAGGGAGCAGCGATGCAAACGATGTAAACAAGACGTGGAGAGTGTGTGCATGCGTTGTATGAAGCCGTTTGATAAACTGACAATCACCCAGCCATACTGCGCGTAACACAAAATCCAAACTGAGAGACTTGGAACGGGGCAGAGTGCTAGGCAATGCAACTCAGCGCCAGTCTGCATTTTGCACCCATTTGAACCTGTTTCTAATTAGGCATTAAGCTGAATTACCAAACCTCGTTCTCCTAATGAGGGCTTTGAAGCTTTGATGCTCATATTCCCTCTCCCTCCCAAACTGTTTTCCTGAAGGTGAACATTCCATAAGATAATTTCAGTTTCATGCAGGAAAGACTTGTAGCCGCATGTGCTGTTTGTTTGTTAGAGCAGCAGTGTGTCGGTATGGGTGTGTGTGTGTGTGTGTGTGTGTGTGTATGTATATATATATATATATATATATATACATATATATATATATATATATATATATATATATATATATATATATATATATGTGTGTGTGTGTGTGTGTGTGTGTGTGTGTGTGTGTGTGTGTGTGCATTCTTTTCTTTAGTGTACATGTGTGCTGTTTGCATGTTTATGTGTGGTCTGGCTCCAGACCCTGTCACTCATCCTCTCTGACCTTTACTAGGCTGTGAAATTGAATTTCAAGCTTGGCTTGCTTTTTGTGCTCAATCCTACACCTGTGCTAAATATGTTCACGGGGAAAACGGGCAGCAGCTGAAGTGGCGCACGCAGGGATGTCTAAGACAGACAGACAGGAGGTGATGCATTCATCAATTCTAATTCCCCCATCAATGACCTCACCTTTGACCTTTACCTCTTTGCCACTGTGTCTGGCGACTGGGGCATTTCCAGGAGGCTCTGGCTAATTGGGTCAGATTGCGGAGAAAGGAGCATTACGCCTGAAATTGGAAACATATGCAGCTTTACCTCAGTGCGCACGTGTGTGGTAGCAATGGTAGTGCAGTTTTCATTAGAGAGATTTTTTTTTTTTAGGGGTGAGGAGGAGGTGGAATGTAGTGAGTGTGAGGCGAGTGATGGAAGAAACAAGGAAAGGGATTGAAAATGTCAAGAAATCAGGTGAAGACACCGAAAGAAGGATCAAAGTGAGTGAAGATGGAAGAGGAGATGATGGAGGACTGACACCAGGTACCTTGGGGAGGTTGAGGATGTGTAATTGAGGCCTGACTTGGTGGCTCTGTTGCGGACAGACAGACTGAGAGCCTCGCCCTGACAGCTCGGCTCGGCTATTTGCAATAATTGCTATAATAGCTACCTTCCAATTACGCTCAGATCCGAGTTTCATATGCAGGAGGATGTCCAGTGCAGAAGCAACAAACTGATGCCTGATGGCGCTGCCTGTGGGAAAGATTCATCACAGGGGCCGAAGGGAGTAAGAATGACATCTGGAAACTTCAAAATAAGAACCAGTTGAAGATGTCAGGATCCGAAAGGTGGATCGTGTGTGGAGTCAAATTAAATTATTATTCTCTGAAGTTACAGTTGGGAGAGACTTTGTACAAGGCTGTGTTGTACTATAAAAGCAATCTGCTTGTTTGTTTTTTATGGGGCTTTAATAATAGCCCGGAAATCTGTTTCAGTCATGATACTGTTGTTTGCTGAGAACAGAAACCACTGTACAGTACTGAATTATTTGCCTGCAAAATAGTGTGACTTAACTTTAAAGGCCTTTGATGATATAAGGATTAAGGAAAGCTTTTAAAGTGACGTTAGTGTGTGAGCATGAAGCAAAACTTGTTCTGGGAATGAATGCCTGAGATGAACCTCTAGGTCTCCTCGGTTGTGAAACGCTCGCGGTTGCATTTGCACGTCTTAAATGTGCACGCGAGGAAAAAGAGTGACAGAAGGGGCGAGACGGCGAGGGCCTGATAAAACGCGCCCCTGTCTTTTCAGTCACCGTCTTTGTTTGACGATGCTTCCTGTCCACACCGAGCTAATAACTTTCTCTTGCTCTCTTTCTCTCAACCACTCAAACTCTCACTGATGCACCCCGAGGTGGAAATATCTAAGTGCACGCAGGGCAAGTTCAGACAGGGATGCAGATAGAGAGAATGGTGGGAGGGTTGCACGGATTTCGAATGACTGACAGTAAATGCCAAGAGGAAAGAATGCTGCAAAGGAGACACCAGGGAGTGTGTGTGTGTATGTGCGCCCTTGTGTTTGACGAGATTCTCAGAAATCTGCTTCTACTGTACGCCGGATATGGATAAGACAATATGTGTGTGTGCATAAGATCATGCGCGCTTGTGCAATCACTCAATGGGTACAAGTATATCAACCATCTGATGGTCCTGACAGTGTTAAATGTCTCCATCTCTGAGTGAAGACTGCACTTTAGTCTGCCTCTCTATACAGAAGTGACCCGTTTTAGCGGCTTGAAAACCCTCTTTTCATGACCGCCCCCCTCCCTTCTCTTTCTGTGTCTCCTCTCCAGGTCCCTATCTCTCCCATCCCCAAACTCTTTCATGAGCAGTCTCTCAGGGGCAGGGTTGTAACACAAGCCTGCACTCCTTTGTCTCCATTCTTTTTCTTATCCTTTCATCTTTTTAAACATTCAGGGGGAAAGGGGTTTGGTGAGATGGAAACCACTACTTGGTAAAGGAAAGAAAGAGATAGCATGTGAGAGAGCAAGAGAGAGTGGGAGGTGGGATGAGGGGGAGGCAGAGTTCCTCTTGCTGCTCATCCGCCAATTTATGGCTTTCCTTTTCAACAAGGCCATTCAAGGTGGGGAGGCTCAGTGGACGCGCTGTTCTCGCGGGTCAATAGCAATGAACCCTCGTCTGGTCTGTATGGGGGTGACTTATCTGCGCCGAGGACCCATTGAACTGTCTGTCGGCCTGTGTGTCCTCTACAGACCTCCATTGTGACTCCTTCAGGCCTTCGGCGACTTTCCCCCCGAAGACCTGTGAGCGGACAGAGCGGCTAGTCAGCAGCTCGCGTTTTCATCCTTTCAGCTTTAAAAGTAGTCCTGAAATGTCTGCACTCACTCACACGACATCTGTTGCATCGAGAACCCCCCCCCCCAAAAAAAACAAAACACATCATTTAACCAAGAAACTCAGAGATGCAAATATCTGCACGACTGAAGGGAAGCAAAAAGCAGATAATAACACGCTTAACACCAAAAATGCAAATGAATGAGCATTATAGCAAAATTGCTTCACGTTGAAGTATAAGTGACATACTTCGCTGTGAAAAACAGACACCTGCTACTTTGCCTGCAGCGTCAATAAATATTTTAACCGTTTGTAAGCAAGTACCTTTTAAAGTTTTACAGTTATTAATAAAGGTGACACTGTTGACAGCTTGGATGTTACCTAAGTAAATTCTGTAAACATCCATATAAAACTTGCTTTCTGCCAGTGTAACATTTACCATAAAATAACTTTAACAGTAAGATTAGTTAATAAGATTTGGAGATTAAAGTGTAGATTTAATTTCTAAGGAAAAATCACACAAATATAGACAAGGTGGATGCGATATTGATGGTTACGCACAACTGATCAGTTTGTTTGATCTTGTTTTGAAATGCAATCTGAGCGTAAAATCGATGATACTCGGTGTTCATTGGCTGACAGCTTATAATTGGCAGGTCATTAGCCAATGGCAACATCCTGGATTATCCTCCTTTCTAATAATGACTCACAAAAATAGCATCCTGTTTCATTCAGTATGACGGGAAACTAGTAATTGATGGTGTCATATTGGACGTGATGCAACCACCAAAGGGAAAAATATGTTTCAAATATGGTTGGGAGTGGTTCCTGGAGGCTGCCGGGAGTCCCGACGTGAAATGAGTCACAAAGAGGGTGTTTCACCAAAAACCTCCAGGTAGTTCCTTTGGCCCCTAGCAGATTGTCTCAGTTGCCTGAAGTTTGCATGGAAGACACCAACTTGTCTGGAAGCACTTGCTAACTACTAGCCGAGTGGAACGCAAACTGGAATAGTTGGCGACACAAATGAGCATCACTCATGCAAATTACAGGTGACTGCAGCAATCTGCCAGCAATCAAAATAATCACAAGGAGGTTTTTGGTGCAGCACCCTCTTTGTGACCCACTTTAGGTGGGACTGCAACTGTGCCAACTGGTTGGCCAATAGACATTTTTTCTGTAGTAGTTCCCAGAGGGTCAACTAACTGGTCTCTAGGTCTGTGTGAGGGGTTATTCACCTGACCCCACAGTGTCACACCTCGAAATGTGGTTACCAGTCATGTGACTACAAACCTTTGCAACCAGAGGAGCCGTCATCCCATGCTGGCCATTAAAAATAATGCAGGTTTAAGGCACTTTGGCAAGCAATAGCCATCTTTTATATACTATAGTTATCCCAGCAAATAAAACACGAGGCTAGTTTGGCACCACTCAGAAGTCCTGAAATAACTTAAGTCAACCAATGTAAACATGAACGTGATGAATTATGGGCTGAGTGCACAGTAACTTTTAAAATAGCTTTCAGTCACTTTGTCAGAGTATGCAGAATATTTGTTGTGATTTAGCCCTATTTACTCTTTCTCGGGATTTGATGTGCATGCCAACATGGAAATTAACCTGTGAGCACTGACGCGCCAGCAAACATGCAGAAAAGCCTGGCGAGAGCAAAGAGGAAGCAACTGTAAGCAGACTCGGATCTGGCAATAAAACACAGAGTTACATCGTCAGGTTTGATTGTGCCAACGGGGTTATGTTGCAGCCTCATGCTTGCAGACGAGAACCGTGCAAAATTACGCCATCCAGCCCGTTACGGCTTGTTTCTAATTTACGGCCGATGCCCCATAATGAACTCCCCTTACTTGGGCCTGGGCCAGCACCGTATTACTGGCAATTCATACAACTGTTTTCCTATGAACTGTGAGGCGGGGATCAAAAAAGGAGGGGTGACGGTAAAAAAAAATAATCTCACAGTCGCGCTTAATTTCAAACTAGCAAATATATGTGACTTTCTCTTTGTTTCTTTCTTTCTTTCCTTCTTTTTTTGGGTTAATTGCTGTTTTCTATTTTATGTGTCTATTTATGGAGGTGGTTATTTTATACGACTGCATTCTCATATGTTCGCCGCTGAATGCTGCAGAACTCTTCCCCATATCTCACTAAAGACCTTAAGGGGAAAAAAAGTTCGCCTCGTCTTTGCGCCTCCACGGAGAGTCTTAGCGGAGTCGAGCTAGTGGTTAAAGCCAACAAGAGCTTCCGTCGAAATAAAAGCTCCGTCTCCCGCTGGAAATCCAGATTCCTCAATTTAAGTTTTATTTTGAAAGTCACAACCGGAAGTCACAGCGGTAGCTCATGCTAGCTTTACGGTAGGAGTTCGGAGTTCTTAAAACACTTGGGTAGCTTCTTCACCGCTCCACTTCGTCGCTCACATAGTTGAACTGAGATACCTTTTCTTTGGCCCCTTCTTGGAGCGGTTAACAAGTCACGGAATATCCACATTTTCAGGCGCGTCAACATTTGTAATAGTTTTGTTGGTTTATTGCATGCAGCATTTCCCTCAGTGGAAGCGCTCCCGGGACAGGAGAGAGTTTTCTGGTGTGTAACTACTTTCCTTTCCTCTTTTTTTTTTTTTTTTTTAACCCCTCTTATTGGATTTTGGGGCAGTCGTGCGATGTCACGGACTATTAAAAGGAGAAAGAAATGTTTGTGAATAGCGTCTGTGGTTAGCGTGCGAAAGTGTTTGGGGGTTTATTTTCTAAACCAGTTGAGCAACAGCGACAGGACTCTATAATCAATGTGGTGTCAGCTGGAAGGACGCGGGGTCCGGATCTCACCTAAACGGTAGGTCTTTGAATCATACACGTACACTCATAATAATCCTTCAGTAATACACAGCGCATATGAATCGAAATACAGACATATTTCTTGATTTATTTAATGCATTCAGTCAATTGGATACAGGGGCGGTTCCAGGATTTCATAAATGGGGTGGTGCAGCGGGGCCCCGCGGTAAATCAAAAATATTTGATCAGAAATAAATACAGAGCAGAAAACTGGTGTAGAAAGCACTGATTTCCAAGCTCACGTGAACTCATACAGGTGTGTTACATGAACGCATGAATGCAAACAGGTATTTTGCAAATGTATTTGCACATGTAAAAGTCATAATTCTGCTTAAGAAATAGTAAGGTTTCAGGCTGGCCCTCCCACTTTGCGCATTCTTATAGTACACTCTAAAACTCATTTTTATTCTTTGGGGTATTTCGGCTGTTGTATTATCTCATGTATTTTGTAATTTCTTGGATTTATTGATGTGTGTATGTATGTGTGTATGTGGAGTTATTATTTTATTGAGTAACCCTTTGTTTCATGTCCAGCACTTTGGGCAACCTTTTTAAAACAAATTTGTATTTGGAGCATCACCACAGGCTGAAAGTCCCTGATGTAAAAGTACTTATGGGGCAGAATCGTGTGCATTATTATTTTGGATCAGTGCTCACTTTAATATTGCAGATAGAAATTGTTTTAATCACTTAGCTTTATCTATATAGCTGCAACATTTTTGAAATGGCAAAATAATAGGTGCCTATAACGTTTAATACAAATGATATAAAGTGCAATATTTGGATACAAATTAAAGTGGAGTAGAAGCAGAAAACAGCATAACACTGAGATACCTAAATAAGGAACAAGTATATTAATCCTTAGTAAAGTACTAAGTTAATTTACTAAGTCATGCTCTCACTCAACAATGTTGGATCATTTACAGTACTCTAGCTCAAAGGCACTGGTGAGGGTCACAGAGGGGGGTCCTATCAGCGTGAGTGTAACAACTAGAAAGTTATTTAAGTTAGGCTACAAAAAACTGAATCATTTTGTATTTATGAATGTTTTATAACTCACTTTTTAGGCTTGTAGCCACAGGCAGACATTGATCATTCAGATTCATTCTAATTCTATATTCTCTTTAATCCGTGCATTTATTTATTTTTTTTAAGCTCAGCTCTTTTCACTTGCTTGCCAAGATCAAGGCACTTGACACTCTCGTTGCATTTTCCTTTGGCAGCCCTATACTTGTAGGATTTTTCACATTTTGTTATCCTTGGCAGTCACTCAGGTGAGGTGAGTGCTACCAAGTCACAACACAAACCTGCAGGTAGATCACACAGGTTGCCATTTAAAAAATACCTGCAGCTGATCTCTTAACTCGATGCTGTCAACAGATAAGTGGCTGCAAAGGCTCCGTGGGTGGGTTTTTGCAGGTGAAAGAACAAGTTCAAGTATAATATGAATGAATTCACTTCAGATTTTAAATTTTTTTTTTTTTGCGCAGTGTAAGCTTTTACACAGAGGAAGACACATGGCTCGCTTGCGCCTCATTAGAAGTGTTTCTCTGTGTGAACCAGAGAGATCTACAAGTGACTGTAGAGAGGTGTCACTGACAGATCCAAGGTCAGCGAGGAGGGGGCTCGATCCTGCACGCTGAGCACGGTACGAGACGATCACAGATCTGGAATTAATGGGCTGTTTGCACAGTGGGACAGCAGGTCACTGTAAATGGCTGTGAAGGCTTTTATTTTACCCTCAAAGAGGGAATGGGGGTAGAAGATAAGCCCGAGGGAGGGCAAACATTTACCTGCATGTTTTTTTCCATCTCACAGGGTGTCGCAGCCACTCCTGCTGTCAGTGTTTCTAATGTATGCATTTCAGACCGTTTAGTCAGACCTGACCTGTGATTAAATCTGGTGTAAGATGCAATCTGACGTGTAAACTGTTTTTAGTGGGGAAACTTCCCTCAGACATCATCCGCCCCTGTCGCTTTTGCGGGGTGTGTGTTTGTGTGTGTGTGTGTGTGTGTGTTACAGAACTTCAAAGAGACTTCAGGAGAGAGCGCAGCCCTAACACTAACACTGAATGCATTATCCCACTGTCAGATGGATGTGGCTGACATTAGCCGCACATGTGGAACTTTGTAAACAGGCTGAATGGCACAGTAGCCATTGCCAGGTGTGGATCTGCTTTATGGCATGCGTTTCCTGGGGCGGGTCTCCAGAGAGAGCCGGAGGCACTCTGTCCCATAATTCCCCCTGATTCTTCCTTCACTTTAACACCGGCAGGAGTCCGATCAGTTTTCCAGGTGTCAGATTGACACGGAAACATTTATTTGTGTCTACTGTATTGTAATTTCTCAGGTGATTAATCAAAACATTGTCTTTGCAATGTAATAAATATGAGTTATCCGTATTTGAGAGCACCCATCACAGAAAAAGAAGAAATTTCCTTGAACTTTAAAAAACTATTTTATATACCAAATGTTTATTAGATTAATTTTTTAAAGTTTGTATGCAGCTAAAAGTGCTGTGTATTTTAAGACTGGCTGGAAAAGGCAGCACATTTGTCAGATAAAAATAAGTAAAATAAATAAACAGAGAGAAACAGCCATAAAATATAAATTACTAAAATGTTAGAGGGAGGAGAAATATTGCATTTTAAGAGTGGCTGAAAACAAAGTGAAATAGGACAGTTTCAACCTGTCACTTAAAAATGCTCCCTGAGGTCTTCTCATAGCTTTTAGGAATGTTGCATTGCGGAGGTTGGGAACTTCCTCCTTGTTTTGACCATTTTTCTGAACCTCGATTAAATGCACAGCCAATGTGAACGCACAAAAAAAAGAACAGAGAAGCTGCTGCTGAGGCCGGTGTGCGAGTTATCGAGGACTTATATTAATCGATGCTGAGAAATGCAGCTCTTGGAGGTCTTACAGTTAATGTCCTCATAGTTTAGTCTGTTTATTCGCGGATTTTTGCTCGATGAGGTGGTTCCATCTGTTTGTTTAGGCTCCGCGGGGTTATTCTTCCTGTGCCGCTCATTTTGAAGACTTTCGGGCTGCAGCGATTATGATTAACATTTTACTTGTTAAGTGAGGTTTCTGATTGAGATAGGCTGGGACATTTGTGCGTGCTCATCTGCTGGGGGAGAGGTGGGTTGGGTTTGGTCCAGAGGGTGGAAGAACTTTGTGTCTAGCCTCGCAGGGAGAGCAAATGATGCGTGTCATTGTGGCAAACGGAGCATGGTGATGAAGTGCGGCTCCCGCTGCTGCCGTTTTACAAAGAAACCACTTAGACAGTCGGCCCGCCTCAGTGTGGTGTCTGAGTGCTCCACAAAGACCTTTAAGAAACCTATAACGCCAACTGATCCCATATTCCAGTCCTGGATATTCAATCCTGTCCCACTCCCCCTTCATGTTTAAGGAGTGTGTTAACAGTCAGATTTACCATTTTAACTTGTGCACGGATCAGTGGCCTAAGCAATACGT